>PVJS01006030.1:0-40000 GCA_004027185.1 Glis glis | reverse complement strand
TATGTGTTGTTGTTGTGGTGGTGGTGATTGAACCCAGAGGCATTCTACCTCCAAGCTATACCCCCAGCCCTGTTTTATTTTTAATTTGAAACAGAGACTAAGTTTCTGAGACTGGCCTCAAACCTGCAATCTTCCTGTCTCAGCTTCCCAAGTACTGATATTATAGGCATATGTCACCATACCTGGCTTGGGTTTGTGGTTTTTTAATGTTGACTATTAAAGGCATGTATTTCCTTTTTTTAAAAAAAAAATAGCGAAACAACGAATTGCTCATAAGCCTCATTCTAAACCAAAAACATCAGATATTTTTGAAGCAAATTTTGCAAATGAAATAAAATCCAAGGATTTGCTTGCTGATGAGAAACTGTGGGCTCGACTTGAAGAACTAGAGAAGCAAGAAGAATTGCTGGGTGAACTTTACAGGTACCTGACAAGTTTTTTTCTTTTTTTCAAAAGAATTTGTTTTTATACATATTTCCTCATTAATAAAATAATATGTGCTCATTGAAGGAAATGCAGAAAAAGCATAATATATTATCAAAAATCTTTATACCTCAGGATAAAAATCCTCTGGAGTATTTTCTTTTAGGACTGTGTTTATGTACATACTTAAAATTAGTATCTCCATTTTCATATTATAAAATACCAGCTATGTTTTATATGATGAAGTAATTATGCCAGACAGTTGAGTTTTCATAATTGTGGATGCATTAAATATTAAGTTTTAAGTGAAGTATTTTTATTCTATTTTCAGGATAAGGCTTGTTAAAAATAAAATTTGCTTTGAATTTTATTTGTATATTGTAATATATTTGTCCTTGCTATCTGTTGGTAAACTTTTCTGTTTATTGAGCAGGCAGTTTGTAATCTGGTCAGGTAGTTAGATGTGTGAGAAACTTTACCAAACTTTCATTTGAAATACATTAGGACTCACTTAGAATCCTCTCAAGTGCTAAATGAAGTCTGCTACTATAGAAGTCACTATATTATTTTGCTTAAATGATGTACCATATGCAGTAATTAGTTTCTGTGAAAAATAGGACAAGAAGCACAAAAGATTTTTTCCCCTACCATTTCACCTATAAATTCTTAAGTTTTTTGATTAGTTGGTACTGTTTCATTTTATAAAACCAGTGCTGTTGAATCTTGTGATTTTCTTAGTCATGATTCTCTTTCCATTTTTACATGATGCTATTTCAGTTCTATTGCACTTTTGGTTTTGTTACTTTTATAAGGCCCTCAAATCCTTTATAGAATGAAGCATGATATATGTGCATACATGTGTATAAATATAAGTATACTCATGCGCATATGTAGAAATCTTTTATCTTTAAAACTTACAATAATATATGCTTCTATAAAATGTCCTGAGGATAGAAAATAAAAATACTTAATAGTTCTGTTTGAATTTCTTATAAATTTCTTATTTTACTATTAACACATGTTTATATTGTGTCTGGCAAATATCCAAAGATAAAAATTATCTCTTATATTCTACTTATGTTTGTAAAACTGCAATATGTAGATGTGGCATGGGAACTAATTTTTTTGTTACTTCAAAACATTTTTTTCTTTTTTTAACCTTGAATTTTAGTTTTAAAAAATACCTTCTTCAGAACCATAATTGTTACACCTTGAAGTGAACTGAAAATTAGAATATGTAAAATGCTGGTGTGTTTGTTTCATTTTGTTGATATTTAAAATTTTTTTAAACCAGTAAACCTGATACTGTGATTGCAAATGGAGAAGAGACAGCCTCTTCTGAAGAGGAAAAGGAAGATGAGAACACAAGTGTGGGTGTGACGCATCGAAGAGAGGGCTGTGCTGCCCCCAGCAGTGGTCATGAGGTTGTTCAGCACTCAGAACTAGTCAATGGCCAAGTGAATAGTCCGCTGAACTGCGCAGTGAATGGTTCACGTTCTTGTCCCAGTAATGAGGAGGAGGATGATGATGATGACAAGGGCGATAATGAAAATGACCACGATGCCTTAGGGGTTGGAGATAATTATGTACCAACAATATATTTTTCTCATACTACTGAACCTAAGAAGGTTTGTATACTTTTAACTTCACTAATTCTGCATATAAACACCATCCATGATCTTTCGTTTGTTTGTTTGTGGGTTTTTTTTGCAGTACTGGGGATTGAAACCAGGGGCATTCTACCTCTGAGCTACACCCCCAGCCCTATTATCTTTTATTCTTTATTTTGAAATAGGGTCTCACTAAATAGATGAGGCTGACTGTGAACCTACAATCCTCCAGTCTCAGCCTCCCAAGTACTGGGATTACAAGCATGAGCCACTGCGCCTGGCCTTGATCTTTTTTAAGAGAAAGATAATAACAGTGATTAATATTGTTGATATTGCCAACAGGAAAATCATCTTTTGCCTCTTATTCTGACTAATTTATCTTAAGAGAATAAAAGGGGGGGCAATCTGGTTAGCTAGCTGGTATTGGTTCATTATTCACAAAAGCCACAGTAGAATTTTGGTTGGGGTCTGGAAGGGGATCAGATCTAAGTAACAAGTGCTGTAGCACCTACTTATTCCAGAGAGTTTTCTTAAGAATCCTGAAATTAATTATATTGTGGGCACTTAGGTGTTTTTAGGATGTTGAAAGTGACTGTATTAGTTACATTTTTTGTTATACCAGGTTTTTGTTTTCTGTGTGCACATCAAATGAATAGGAGCATCATGGACAAAAGGAAAAGTTTAGGAGAAAATAAATATCAGTGTCTTTTCTGGTAAAGTAAATACAAACATCTCTGTGATCATGAATTTAGAATTTTGGCATTTTAGAACTGGGAGTGACTATAGAGATCTTCTTATTCAGGGTTGTTAAATGGTTCAGTGTCGAGTCTTTTGTTCCTTCCATACTTATTATAGTCTTCCAGTATTTAAAATAAAGCAGACTGGCTCTGTTTGGAGGAAGGATATGCTATCTTAAATACATCCCTGCCTTCTCTCTGCTCCATATAGTACTATAGGGTGTCACCAGGAGCGCATCTTTCTAATTTGTCTTTCTCGGAAACTTAAGGCCTAGAAGATGTAACAGTAGTAATAAAACAGGGACTCCTGGGTCCCAGGGTACTCCGTTGACTGTATCAGAATTAAGGGTCTGTGGTATCTTAAGCATCTGCCATTATTATTTAATGAAATGTTTTGATATTTCTTAGGTTCTTAAGTTATCCCTACTCTAATATGAAGTGAAATAATTATACATTTTGATACATTAAACTAAAGGGACCGTTGGAATTCTTTGGGAAAAGTTGACTGAAATGATTAGCTAGGGAAAAAGCTTAGTTCTGTGATTTTTTTCCCCAGGCTTTTAATTTTTTCTCACTTTCACTTAGCTAAAACATGAAGAATAATATTTGCAGGAATGTTACAGGGAAGTGCAGTCATTAATATGGAAAATGTGGTAAAAATGTGGAATAGTGATAGAAGAATAACATATTAATCCTGAACAGGGTTGATTTTTAGTTTAGTTTAATTTTGTTTTTTTGTGGTACTGGAGATTGAACTCAGGGACATTCTACTTCCAAGATAACTCCCAACCCTATTTTCTTTTTTATTTTTGTAACAGGGCCTCACTAAATTGCTGAGGCTGGCTGTGAACTTGCAATCCTCCTGTCTCAGCCTCCCAACTGCTGGTTTTACAGGAGTGTGCCACTGTGCGTGGCTTAGTTTTTAATTTTTAGTCCTTCATTTCTAAAATTAAAGTTTAAATTTTTTGCAATAGTTAAGTGTTTTTATGATTTAAATGTTGTAGTCTTACTGAATATTTCTTTTGGTTAATTGTGCTATTTGTTTTGAAATGCATGATTTAAGTCAAAAACTTACATCAAAATAATGGGGTGAGGTAAGCTTATAATAAATCTAGTATTTAGTTTAAGTGGGCTTTTTTTTCTTTCTGTACAATAATAAAGACACTGAAGACTACAATTGGTCATTAAGAAAATGTAGCTGGGTGTGGTGGCGCACGCTTGTAATCCCAGTACTTGGGAGGCTGAGATAGGAAGATCCGGGTTCGTGGCCAGCCTCAGCTACTTAGTGAGGCCCTCCGCAACTTAGTGAGACCCTGTTTCAAAATAAAGAATAAAAAGAAGGCTGGGGGTATAGCTTGCAGGTAGAATGCCCCTGAGTTCAATCCCCAGTACTGCAAAAAAAAAAAAATGTAATTTGATGCCATACAAAATATGATAAGGTAAGGATTTCTTTACCCTACCTTATAATGCACATCTTTCATATAGTATTTTTCATATAGTATCTTTTGGCCAGTTTTTGCTGTTTAATCTGAAAAGCCTTAGTACCTAATTAATCCTAGGTTTGTACTTTTTTGATAATAATTTGTAAAAAACCAACAAAAAACTGAGCATGGTGGCACATGTCTGTAATCCCAGTACTTGGGAGGCTGAAACAGGAGGATCACAGGTTCAAGGTCAGCCTCAGCAATTTAGTGAGACTCTCAGCAACTTAGCGAGACCTTGTTTCAAAATAAAAAGGGCTGGGGGCTTATAGCTCGGAGGTAGAATGCCCCTGGGTTCAGTCCCCAGTATTGAAAACAAACAAAAACACTATCAAAGAATTTCTACTTTCTGTATTATTTCTTTAATTATAGAGTTTGTTTTAGTTTGGGCCTTGACAATTTCTCAGAAGGTTTTTAATTTTTTTGCTGTGAAATTTTTAGGTTCGAATAAATACTGGGAAAAATACCACTTTAAAATTCAGTGAAAAGAAAGAAGAAGCCAAACGTAAACGAAAGAGCAGCGCTGGCGGTGGCCATTCTGCCCACGAGCTGCCTGTGATCAAGACTCCCGCTGACGTTTACAGGTGCGCGCTGACCGCAGCACAGCAAGACCGCTCACCCCGTCCCTCCTCCCAACTGGACACTGACAGGAAAGGCTTGTCTGTGGCCTAGAGGGCTCTCACTGGAAAGTAGAATTAGCTTGGTGGGGTCAGCTTGCTGTGTGAGAGGCTGAGCCTCACAGCTTCCCAGTCCAAAGCAGTTGGGATATTACCTGGTTTATTCTCCTTCCCCTCACCAGTGCTTTCTGAAACATTCTCAGTTGTTCTAGTTAGAAAATCTTGTATCTTAACTTTAGAAATGAAAGGTTGTTTTTAATAGGGTAGGACAGTACTTTTCTTACCATAACTATAATATGCTCTGCATGTAGTTTACCCTTTCAGAGTAGAAATTAATTTTACTATTTCTTTTTTTTTCGGTACTGGGGATTGAACCCCGGGGTATTTTACCTCTGAGCTACATCCCCAGCCCTATTTTTTATTCTTTATTTTGAAACAGAGTCTCACTAAGTTGCGGAGGGCCTCACTAAGTAGCTGAGGCTGCCTGCGAACCTGTGATCCTCCGGTCTCAGCCTCCCAAGTACTGGGATTACAAATGTGTGCCACCATGCCCGGCTTTATTTTAACTTTTTGCAGTACTGGGGATTGAACCAGGGGCATTCTACCTCCGAGCTACACCCCCAGCCCTATTTTTTTATTCTTTATATTGAAACATGGTTTCACTAAGTAGCTGAGGCTGGCTGTGAACCTGGATCCTCCTGTCTCATCCTCCCAAGTACTGGGATTACAAGCGTGCGCCACCACACCTGGCCTGGCTTAATTTTACTATTTCATTTCTTTGTTGTGCTTTTTGAGAAAGTTATCGTTTGGACTTACTGTTTTTGAGCCATATTTGTAAAATGGTTAAAATTGATATATTTTCTTATTAGTGGTTTTAAAAAACTACATAGAATTTTGTCAAATTAAGCTTTTATTATTTGAAGTGTACTATATTTTATTAGGCAAAAATGTCTTTCAAAAATAATATACAAACCGGGTGTGGTGGCACACGCTTGTAATCCCAGTACTTGGGAGGCTGAGACAGGAGGATCACAGGTTCGCAGCCAGCCTCAGCTACTTAGTGAGGCTCCTCGCAACTTATTGAGACCCTGTTTCAAAATAAAGAATAAAATATAGGGCTGTGGGTGTAGTTCAGAGGTAGAATGCCCCTGGGTTCAATCCCCAGTACCACAAAAAAATTATATATATCTGATATTTCCTTTGAGGCTGAAAATTATAAGTGTGAAAGTTTTAACAAAAAATTTCAGATTAGTTTCTGAAAAGGATGTTAAAAAATTCCTTATACAGTTATGTCGTGTCATGAGTTCCTCAAGGTAAGTGTATTTTTTTAATGTTGTAGAGTCTTTGTTGATGTTGTGAATGGAGAGTATGTCCCTCGGAAGTCGATCCTGAAGTCTCGGAGCAGAGAGAACAGCGTGTGCAGTGATACCAGTGAGAGCAGTGCTGCGGAGTTTGACGACAGGCGTGGGGTTCTGAGGAGTGTCAGCTGTGAGGAAGCCACGTGCAGCGATGCCAGCGAGGGCATTTTGGAAGAGGAGCCACAACAAGGAAATCATCAGAAGAAGCCTCTGCCCTCGTCAGTAGCACCTGAGGTGTGTGTGTGTGTGTGTTTCATATGGTGTCTTTGGCCAGTTTGTGCTGTTTAATCTGAAAAGTCATAGAACCTAATTAATCATAGGTTTGTACTTTTCTCATAATAATTTGTAAAAAAATCTGGGTGTGGTGACGCATGCCTGTAATTCTAGTACTTGGGAGGCTAAAACAGGAGGATCACAGGGTCAAGGCCAGCCTCAGCACTTTAGTGAGACTCTGAGCAACTTAGCAAGAACCTGTTTCAAAATAAAAAGGGCTGGGGTATAGGTCGGAAGTAGAATGCCCCTGGGTTCAGTCCCCAGTACCAAAAACAAACAAAAATTTGTTTAAAAAAATCACTATAGAGAGCCAGGTGTGGTGGCTCATGCTTGTAATCCCAGTACTTGGGAGGCTGAGACCGGAGGATCGGGGTTCGCGGCCAGCCTCAGCTACTTAGTGAGGCCCTCCGCAACTTAGTGAGACCCTGTTTCAAAATAAAGACAAAAAATAGGGCTGGGGGTGTAGCTCAGAGGTAGAATGCCCCTGGGTTCAATCCTCAGTACCGCAAAAAAAAAAAACTATAAACACAATACAAGGATTGAAGAATTATGATATTAAAATAGTTCAAATAGGTTTTTGTGACGTATTAGTTGTCTTGAAATGTCTGTAAAATGGGTATTTAAAAATGCCTGACATATGTTGTACATTTGGGGCTAGAAAATCATTTAGCAGTTTATAGTAAATAAATTACCAAAGGACCAAACTATAATAATTTCTGTTAGTTTAAATAGCCTATTGTACCATTCTCTTTTTAAATTCCTTGGTGGACTTAAAGAAAAACTATACATATGGCAAATAATTATCTAAAGTTCTGTGTTTTAGCCTGTGCTAGTGAAACAATTCTTGTCAAGTTATGGGATTATTTTCCAATCTGATGGAAACCAGAGACCCTCTCCTTAGAAAAGTTAGTGCACATAAATATGCTTTTACCCACCGTGTTTTATACGGTTCTGTGGCGGTGGAGGAGAGGTTGGGAGGCCCTGAAATAAGAATTCCTGTGTATGAAATATATTTATGATTTCCATTATACCCAGACTTATTTTATTCTTATGTTTTGGTGAGTACTTGAAGTTTTTAATTTAAAAATTATTTAGGAAGACTGGGGAACTCATACCTGTATCAAACCAACATATAATCAAGTACATATAAAATGTATATTTACATGTGAATAAGCACATATAAAAATGTCATTGTTTATACTTTATGGTACTAATTGTACTAAGTGTAGTAAATGAGGGGATTTTGGATAGAAATCATTAGCACTTAGGGGACTATATACGTAAAATTAGAATGTTCTCTTCATTATATCTTATTTAATAGTCCTCCATAGTGTTAGCAAACAGTTAATGGATATAGACTTTTGCCAGTAAGTATTTAAAAATTAGGTTCTCGTGGCCAGGTGTGGTGGCACATGTTTGTAATCCCACTACTTGGGAGGCTGAGGCAGGAGGATTGCAGGTTTGAGGTCAGCCTCAGCAACTTGGCGAGGCACTCAGCAACTTAGATCCTATTTCAAAAATAAAGAATAAAATAGGACTGGGGTGTAGCCCCTAGGTTCAATCCCCAGTACCACCCAAAAGCAAAACACAAACAAATAAAAAAATTAGGTTTTGTAAGGACTTAAAAGTGTCATAGTATAGCTATAGAATAGAACATATTACCCTTATTAGCTTTGCATTTTATATTGAACTGTTAGATATTGAACAGGGTCTCACTGTTTAACATTAAATAGTTCATGATTATGGCAAGTACTTTGAAAGATAACATTTGCAGTATCTTTACATGCTAAAATATTGTGTCTTTTAAAGTGTTTTAAAAATAATACGAAGCCTCTATTCTCATGATAAAATGGAGTTTCTAGAAAAGTCAGCTTTGAGCTTCTTTTAAGAGCTGGACTCCAAAATACCATGGGAGAAAGATGGCATTCAGTCATGGGTTGAGGTGGGACATGGCGGCTTTTTAAATTATTTTGGGGATACATTGTCTAAACTAATTCTGAACACTTGGTAGACGAAGGGAAACAAAACATATATGAAAGTTTACATGTCAAGTTTTAGTGTGTATATAATCAGTTCTTAGAAGATGTAAAGGGAGATTCCAAATACAACTTGGTTTTTGTATATCTTTGTCTAAAAACAGATATTTCCATTGATTCGTACACATTATGTAATTTTGTTCCATTTAAACATACAGTCGACTTAGATTCAGCTAACATCTAGTTGGAATTAATGATTCATTTTTTGTGAAGTTTCTTTTTTTTTTGGTACTGGGGATTGAACATTCTACCTCTGAGCTACACCCCTGACCTTTTTTATTTTTTGTTTTGAAACAGGGTCTCGCTAGGTTGCTGAGAGTCTCACTACCTTACTGAGGCCGTCCTCAAACCTGTGATCCCCATCTCAGCCTCCCAAGTACTAGGATTGCAGGCGTGCGCCACCATTCCTGGATTTTTTGTGAAATTTCTAATTTCTATCATTGAATGAATTATATATTATTTTTTTTTCTTTTTTGTGGTACTGGGGATTGAACCCACAGGCATTCTGCCTCCGAGCTACACTCTCAGCCCTATTTTATTTTTTGTTTTGAAGCAGGTTGCTGACAGTCTTGTTAAATTTCTGAGGCTTGCCTCGAACCTGAAATACTCCTGTCTCAGCCTCCCAGGTACTGGGATTACAGGCGTGCACCACCATGCCCAGATTGTATTAAAATTTGAAAACCTATATTTATTCACAGTAGTTTCAACACTTTTGTTTTTAAGTTTCCACTGGTTCTTAAATGAAATATTTAAAAAAATTATACAAATGACCACCAGTAAAGAAATGTCAATACTGGTGAAGCTAACCTATTACTAGCAGGAGGCAGGACCACCATAGGATAGTTTATTCATCAACAGATGCACCAAAGTCTGAATTTGATACCCTTAATAACTTTTTAAATTTTAATACATCATTTTTTCACAGCAAGAGCTAGACATAATGGAATGTATAAAAGTTTGGGTACCTTTTATCTATCAGTTTTGTTTTATTTCAGGCCTATGCATTTTACATTTTGTTTTCTTGCATATGTGCTATAAAATTACTTAATATTAGGTGGTATAATTAAAAATTTTAATGGCATGTGATTTCTCTAAACAATTAGTATTTAGATGTTAAAGTATTATTTATAAAAAATCTTGTGAGTTTACTTCTAGTGAAAAGAAATACCTAATTGGTGAATAGAAGGTAAAAATTTTGTGGGTATTGCAATTATATTTTATTGCTATAAACCTGACTTTTGTCTTCCAGGCTTTTTCTGGAACTGTAATAGAAAAAGAACTTTTATCCTCCTTAACACCACATCCAGCCATTGCTCATCCTGTACTACCCACCATTCCAGAAAGAAAAGAAATTCTGTCAGAAGTATCAGAAGAAACTGCAAAGAGGGTTTCAAAGTTCAAAGCTGCCAGATTGCAACAAAAAAACTAGGAAATGGAAGTTTATATCCTAAAACCTAGTAGTGCACTTTTAGAATATATATTGCAAATAGGTTACATATAGTTTGAAATAAGGCATCTTGAGTTATTTCGGCAGCAAGTTCTCTTATCCTTATCATGGTATTTAAAAAATCAAAGTAAATGTTTGAATACTATTCAGCTTGTTTTGTTAATTATCTGAATACTGTGTAACTTGGCCTTTCAATGCAGTGGTAGCATTTTGAATTATTTTTCAAAGAAAACAGTTCATATGCATTGCTTTTGTGTTTCAAACTAAATACAGGCAGTTTTGTACCAGCTGTGATGTTGTGCATACCATATGGACCATTTTAAAGAAACTTTTAAAATTTCAAGTAGATTCAACAATTATATTACTTGCTTTTGCATTTTAAAAGCACTTTAAAAGAAATCTACTTCCCTTGTAGGTTTTGCAGCTAGGTGGCTATTAAAAAAACAGCCTCTCCCCTTCGAATGTCATACTGTAATCTTTAAGGCAGAAAGCTACATGTACTCTCTGGGAAAGTTTCTTTGATTGGAAGAATAATATTTTGTAAAACTTTTCAAGTAAAGATTTTATGAAACTTGGTCTCTAAAATGTTGTGAACTTTATGATTTAGAATTGAATATGAAACATCTGATTGATACATATGATACATACACCATACAATAGATTTTTGCATTCTTAGAATTCCATAGTCATTCTCCCCTTTGTGTATACAGTCTTCACTGAGATTGTCTTGGGGGCGAAAGAAAGGTTGTCCAGACGCTAAAAAAAGCAAAAGAAAAAATGAAAGTATTTCTTACGTTTTAATCTTTTCAACATTTTCATTCTTTAAGGCTTTTTTTTACTACTAGTAAATAACTGAAATAACATATTTACTTGCAGTAAAACTCCTTAAAGAGAAATTTAGTCTAACATTGAAAATTACACTGCAAGTGTTAATCATTAGCTTGATGCATGCTAAAATGTAGCTTTTAAAAAGCATTCTGCATTAGACTAAAATAAGCCATCAATGCCAGTCCACCCTCTATTCATGGCTAAATATTTAAAGGTTATTTATAGCTTCTTTAATGAATTCTTGCTTAAACAAAGTGAAATTATGTCCTAGAAAAGTAGAAGCTATTTGTAACTAGAACAGCACAACTATAAAAGTTTTATGAATATGTATTTTAATGATAAGGGGGTGAGCTAAAATCCCTACCTAGTAGTTGATGGATAATGCAGAACAGAGGACTGATTTTGAAAAATTGCCTAAAATGTAGAATATTCGTTCTTTAGTCAATTTTGATCAACCATGAATGTGTTTTTTAGTTAAAAATTGTTTTTCTTTCAGTTTACCCCACCCCTAAACCAAACTAAGAGTACAAATCACATACACACAAAGGAGCTTTCGTACCCAACTGCTTAGCCTTTGTGTTCTAAATTTTTCGCCCAGAAACAAACTTTTTATTGTAGTGCTATTGTGAGATTTAATTTGAAGAGTTGTATTAAATACTTTTTCATGTCCATGAACTTCATTCTGAGCCTGCTCTTTATGTAGTCTGTTACTTTCTTCAAACAGGTTTTCCTTCATAGAAAAGATGATAGTAAAAGCAACGGAAAAGTGTTTGATAACATATTTTTGTATGTTCTGATGAAGATCAAATAAAAGTGTTACCCCATTTCATAATTTCAGCTTCTCCTAATATTGTAACATGCATTCATACTATAATTGTCAAATCCAGGAAATTTTTATTGGCATAATTTTATTAGCTAAACCAGATCTTATTTGAATTTCACCAACTTTTTCACTGATCTTATTCTGTTTCCGAATCCTATCTAGGACCCTACCTTGCATTTGTTATTGCCCCTTAGTTTTCTCTAATCTCTGATAGTTCCTTAGTTATGTTTTTATTTTGTTTTGTTTTGTCTTTTTTTTTGCGGTACCGGGGATTGAACGCAGGGGCTTTCTGCCTCCACGCCACGCCCCCGGCCCTATTTTTTATACTTTATTTTGAAACCGGGTCTCACGAAGTTGCGGAAGGCCTCACTAAGGGGGGAGAGAGAGAGAGAGAGAGAGAGAGAGAGAGAGAGAGAGAGAGAGCTGAGGCTGGCCGCGAACTCCGGTCTCCGCCTCCCAAAGTACTGGGATTACAAGCGTGCGCCACCACGCCCGGCTTATGATGACTTTTTTGAAGAGTACCTGTTAGGTAGTTTTTAGGATCTTCCTCAATTTGGGTTTGTTTGATATACTCACATCATTAGAATGAGGTTTTGCATTTTTGACAATACCACAGAAATAGTCATATCAAGAGGTTCATATCAAAGCTATCTTCTAGAGTGTCATTTCAAGAAGTCCTTATTTCAAAATATTAACCATAATCACTTGATTAAGGTGATGTTTGCCAGGTATCTCCACTATTTCCCTACAAGTTAATATCTTGGGGAAGATCCTTTGGAACTATGAACATCATCTTCTCAAGCTTAGGATCACAAATTTTTACATTCATTGTTGGATTCGTTGTCTGCAGTAGTTAACCACTGTGGTATTTGCCTAATGGTGATTTTCTGTTTCACCCTCTCCTTCTACATTTATTTCTTGGAATTCTTATGTTCTAAGCCCTGCTTCTACCCCATCTCCATTTATTAATTTATTTGGTTTAAATGTTGACTCTTGGATACTTATTTTATTCTTTGAGCTAAAGTCTAATACTGTCGTTATGTTGCTCAAATTGTTCTTTTACACTCTTTTTGTGATTTTTTTTCCCTATCCTAACCTTAGATTCAGCCACTTCTCCAAGGAGCTTGGTTTATTTTATTGGAGAACAGTGCTTAGAAACCAACATTTCATTTATTACCACTGAGTTATCATTGCTTCTTGGCCTTTTTAGAGGACAAAGGTTTATGTATGTACTAACCAATACACATTTCTATGTATAAGTATATTAAAAACTGTGCTTATATTGGTACTTGATTCTAATCTAACACCACAGGATTCATTTCAATTTTTCCTTATTTGTGACTTTTTTTCTCCAACACTGATAAGCCTCTTTTTTCTTTTGTGGTACCGGGGATTGAACCCAGGGGCGTTCTACCTCCGCGCTACACCCCCAGCCCTATTTTTTTATACTTTATTTTGAAACTGGGTCTCACGAAGTTGTGGAGGGCCTCACTAGGTAGAGAAAGAGAGAGAGACGGGGAGAGAGAGAGAGAGAGAGAGAGAGCTGAGGCTGGCCGCGAACCCGGATCCTCCGGTCTCTGCCTCCCAAAGTACTGGGATTACAAGTGTGCACCACCACACCCGGCTAACCTGACTCTTGTCTACTTACTGTTCTTTCAATCTAACCCACACTAAAGTAGTTTCAGAAGTTCTAATTTGTACCCGTAGGAGAAACACATTTAACTATGTTATACTATTTATGTACAGTTCTTTCTGTGGTTAGCACTTATATTCATACAACTGTTTCCCAAAGTTACTTAGGTTAGTTCTTTTCTTTCCCACCCTCTTCCTTGCTTATTATTCATTTGTAGTACAGTAGGTTCATTTGTTGCTTTTTATATTGCACTGTGGGTTCTCTGCACATCCTAATTGGTTTTAATGCTTTCTTTGGTGGTATGTAAAAGATAACACGAACATTAATGTGGTTCTAAGAGTTGGAGATGTTTGCAAAGATATACTCAGAGAAATGTCATTTCCTCTCTTTTCCTTCTACCCCTTTCTTACACTCCCCCTACCTGTTTCCTAGCCCCAGCTTCTATCACATCCCCTCCTACCCATTGTTAAGTAGCTAATCTCTAGTTTCTTGCTGCACAGATTTCAGCCTACCCACTGTAAGTAACCAGTGCTTTCAGTTTCTGGTTTAATCTTCTTTTACACAAATAGCAGATATTTTCGATATGCCTTTATTTTTTACATGAAGGATGATATTCTCCACTGCATTTTTATTTTTTTTAGTTAATAATATGCCCTTATAATCTTATAGTCTATAATTTTATAATCTATAATCTATAAATCTGTAATCGATTTATAGAGCTCTTCCTTATTCTTGTTTACAAGGATTTAGTATTCCATTGTGTAGATGGAACATTGTTTACTACGCCACTTTCCTATGTATTTGCACTAGGGTGTTTCCATATTTTGCAATTACATATAATGGCAATGAATAACTATTTCTGTATCATTGGAGGTGTGTCTTGGATGTAGATTCCTAGAAGTAGGGTTGATGGGCCATCTGTACAATACTATATGATTTCTTCAAACACAGTATTTTTGTTCTCTTACTAAGAGCATAGTTTTAGCATACATACTTGCATATCTACATTCCACTGAGGATTCTTTTAAATAATGATTTGGGATAATACATGTGTTTTAAAAGGGACTTGAAAATCATTAAAGTCAATTAAATGTATATTTATGTTCATTTTGCTAAAATTTGCTTTAAAAATTGGTCATGCAAGAGATTTATAGGAGCTTTCCATTTATTGAAATACTTCCAGGTTTATAAAATTCAGTTATCTACTTATTAGATATGTTTTCTCTATAAGAAACAGCTTTTCAAGAGTAAAGCTAAACTTTATCTTTGTTCTTTAGGTGAATGGCATATACACTCTCAACTTAATGCCTTTTAGGATTTCTCAACTACAATAAGTATGGTTTTAGACATTCAATATACTGGTCAATATTATCAAATTTTTACTTTTTTGTTGTTAGTACTGGGGATTGAACCCAGGGGCATTCTACCTCTGAGCTACACCCTCAGCCTTATTTTTTATTTTGAAAAAGAGTCTCACTAAGTTGCTGTGGTCCTTGTTCAGTTGCTGAGGCTGGCCTTCAACCTGTCATCCTCCTGTCTCAGCATCCCAAATACTGAGATTACAGGCATGCCACCAAGCCCTGCTAAATTTTTACATTTGAAAAGTACTTTCTCAGTTACTCAAATTTCATTTTAGAGGAATGCCATTTTGGATAGAAGTTTTTGCAGTTCCGTTAACCAGTGAATCACGAAGAACATTTCGTTTGAGCACTTACTATGCGTCAAGCATTTTTCCATGTATTTTATTTGAGTTATTTGATCGTCATAATAACCCACTGAGGTAGGTACTATTGTTTTATCCTCCCCTATCCCCAATTGAGAGATGTGGAAACAAAGCCAGAGAGAGACTAAGCAACATCTTAAGCCACACTACTATTAGTCAGTACTTTTAACACAATTTTTTTTTTACATTTACATTGTCTGCCCTCTAAACAAGAGTAAATAACTAGTAAGGAAGTATGCCACCTGTATGATGTCTGTAATCTTGTTTGTTTGTTTTGTACTGGGGATTGAACCCAGGGTCATTCTACTGCTGATTTACACCCCCAGCCCTTTTTATTTTTTATTTCGAAAGAGTCTCGCTAAGATGCCAAGCCTGGCCTCAAACCTGCGATCCTCCTGTCTCAGCCTCTCAAGTACTGGGGTTACCGGCATGCACCACCATGCCTGGCCAATCTTGTATAGAGTTTACCTTTTAAAAAACCTAAACTTGAAACTTGTTTAGTTTCTTAAACTGCTTACATCTGAGAATCATTTTGACTTGATAAAATGGGGGTGGACTTTCAATGATGTTATTTGGCCATATGCATAAAAGAAATGAATATGCATAAAAGAAAATATGCATAAAAGAAATGAATATGCAGATGGAAAATAGAGAAATAAGTAGTGTAACAATTAATTGAGAAAGTTGATTATTTATGTTGTGAATTTAGGAACATACATATAGTGACCTTCTTTATCCTTAATGGTATTTTTTGCCTTAATGTATTTTGCATAACATAGAGCCTGTTAAATATTTTCCAGGATAACAGATTCCATCTTTCTGTGTGTGTCTATATGTATGTGATCTTTCTGTTTTGTCTTTGTATATGTGTATATACAAGTACCTAATAGTAGTAGTATATTATTATTGTAAATACTTTTTAACATAGTCTGACAATGTCCTATAACTGTCAAATTTAGTTTGTGTTTATTATAATTACCCTTGTTGGGTTGGGACACTGCTATCTTGCTTTGGGCATTCTATTTATGCTCCTTGTTTATTGACTGCCTTCCTTCCTTTATTTTATTTTATTTTATTTATATATATATATTTTTTGCGGTGCCGGGGATTGAACCCAGGGGTGTTCTACCTCCGCGCTACATCCCCGGCCCTATTTTTTATACTTTATTTTGAAACCGGGTCTCACAAAGTTGCGGAGGACCTCACTAAGGAGAGAGAGAGAGAGAGAGAGAGCTGAGGCTGGCTGCGAACCCGGATCCTCCGGTCTCCGCCTCCCAAAGTACTGGGATTACAAGCGTGCGCCACCACGCCCAGCTCCTTCCTTTATTATTTATTTATTTATTTATTGGTACTGGGTTTTGAACACAGAAGCATTCTACCTCTGAATTACACCCTCAGCCCTATTTTTTTTTTTTAATTTTCAGTTTGAAACGGGGTCTCACTAAGTTGAGGAGGGCCTAAGTTGCTGAAGCTAGTGGTGAACCTTGTAATCCTGTCTCAGCTTCCCAAATACTGGGATTACAGGTTCATGCCACCATGACCGGCTCCTTTTCCTCTTTGTTATTCAGATCAATGTGACTTCTCCTCATTCTCTCCATTGATTGATAAGTTATATACCTGCTATATTTTAATTTGGGGAAGCAGTTCATTTTCTAAATGTCTACTTTTACACCTATTCTCTTCCAAACAGTATTCTGACCACTTCGTTGCGTTGTTGGCAGTACTTTGGTCCTATTGTTTTCTAACTGCTTTATTGAGGTGGTATAATTCACATACCATGACGTCCATTTTAAATATCCATTTTGGAGACTTTAGTAGGTTTTGAGTCGTACCACAATCCAATTTTACCACAATCCAATTGTAGAACATTTTTATCATGTCAAAAAGATCTTGGCTAGGCATGGTGGTGCATGTCTGTAATCCCAGTATTTGGGAGGCTGAGATAGGAGGATCACACATTTGAGGCCAGCCTCAGCAACTTACACCCTGTTTCAAATAAAAAGGGCTGGGGGGGGGGTATAACTCAAAGGTAGAATGTCCTGGGTTCAATCCCCAGCACCCCCCTCCAAAAAAAAATCTTTACAGTAAATTTTTATTTCCATCCACAGCCCCAGGCCACCACTAATTTGTTTTCTCTCTATATATAGATTTCCCCTTTCTGGAAAATTAATATAAATAGAACTCTACAGAATGCAATGTTTTACATCTGTTGCTTAGCATAATGCTTGTTTTTCCTTCTTACTGGTGCGTAATATTCCGTTGTGTGTCTATTACTACATTCTGTTTCTTCATTCACAAATTTATGGACCCTGGATTGTTCAACCTATTGGAATAATGTTGCTATGAACATTTATACACAAGTCTTTGTGTGGATTTTTTCTATCTTTTGAGTAAATAAAATAGAAGTGGAATTACTAGGTCAGATGGTGACCTTAGGTTAAATTTGTAAGGAAATTGCAGTTTTCTAAAGAGACTGTGTAATTTTACATTTCTACCAAGCAGTTTATTTCCAGTTTCTCCACATCCTCGGCAGCACTGTTACGCTCTTGTCTTTTTTAGTATTACCATTCGAGTGGCCATTAGTATTGTTTTAATTAATATTTCTCTAGTGATCAGTGATGAGGATCTTTTCTTGTGCCTTTATCTTTGCGTATATCTTCTTTGAAGTGTATTAAAATCCTTTGCTCCGTTTTCAATTGTGTTATCTTTATTATTGAGTGGTAAGAGTTCTTTATATATTCTAAATACAAGTCCTTAATCAGGTACATGATTTGCAGATATTTTTCTAAGTCTGTGGCTTGTCTTTGACTTTTTAGAAAATGTCCTTTGAAGCCGGGCGTGGTGGTGCACACTTGTAATCCCAGTACTTGGGAGGCTGAGACCGGAGAATCCGGGTTCTTGGCCAGCCTCAGCTACTTAGGCCCTCCACAACTTAGTGAAACCCTGTTTCAAAATAAGGAATAAAAAATAGGGCCGGGGGTGTAGCTCGGAGGTAGAATGCCCCTGGGTTCAATCCCCGGTACCACTAAAAAAAAAAAAATGTCCTTCGAAGCACAAAAGTCTTTAATTTCAGTGAAGTCCAATTTATAAATTTTTTCTTTCCTGTATTGTCCATGTGGTGTCTTATGTAAGAATTATTTTGTAACCCAAAAGTCACAAAGGTTTTTCTCTCATGTTTTCTTCTAGAAGTTTTATAGTTTTAGTTCTTCCAGTTAGGGCTGTGGCCCATTTTGAGTTAATTTTTGTGTATGGTGTGAGCCAAGGATCTATATTCAGCTTTTGTGTGGGTAATTTGATACCTAATATTTCCAGAACTATTTGTTGAAAAGATTATCCTCTTTGCCCTTTTTTGTTGTTGTTTACCTCTTTTAAGGAAATAGTTGCCATAAACGTAAGGTTGTTTATATGTGTATGTTATTTCACCTATTTGTCTATATGCAAAAATGCCTTTCGGGATTTTTATAAGGATTGTGTTGAATCTATAAATGAACTTGGGAAGAGTCACCATGCTAATATTGAGTATTCTGATCCATAACTATTTCTTTATTCATTTAGATATTCATTAATTTCTCTTAGCAATGTTTTGTGGTTTTCAGTGTAAAACTTAACACTTCAGTTCTTTTGTTTATTCCTAATTTTTCGTTCATTTCGATATTATGGAGTTATTTTCTTAATGTTGTTTGGATTGTTTACTGCTGGTATGTAAAGATGCAATTAATTTTTTATATTAGCTTTGTATTCTTCAACCTTTCTGAACTCATTTATTAGTTCGTAGGGGTGTGGGTGTATGTGTATTCCTTAGGATTTGCTACATACATTATTGCATTGTATGTGAATAAAGAGATTTATTTCTTTCCAATCTAGATTTATTTTTGTTTTCTTGCCTGATTGTGCTGGCTAGAATCTCTAGTAAACATTAGTAGAAATGCTGAGAATAAACATCTTTTCCTTGTTGCTGGTCTTGGGCTTGTTCCTGATCTTAAGTATAATATTGTCTATAGGTTTAATTAGGTTGAGGCAGTATCATTTTATTATGAGTTTGTTGGAGTTTCCTTTTATGAATGGGATTGGATTTTGTCAAGTGCTTTTGATGCATCTGCTGTTTTTTATTAGTGTTGTATTTCTGATAAATCAACACTGCATTTTGGGATAAGTCACACTGTGTAATGTGCATAATCATTTTTACATTACTGAATTTGGTTTGTTGATATTTTGTTGAGGATATCTGAGTATATATTCATGAGAAGTGTTGGTCTCTCATCTTCTGTTCTGATGTCATTGCCTGGCTTTTTGTATAAAGAATAATCTTGGCCTCACAGAATGAGACATACTAGTTTGTGAAGGATTGGCATTATTTCTTTAAATGTTTGATTAAATTTGAATTACTAGTGAAGTCATCTGGTTGTACAGTTTTTTGGGGGGTGAAAGTTTGTAATCGCTATTTAATTACTTATTTAATTTAGATTTTTTAAATTTCTTCTTGAGGCTGTTTTGGTCATTTGGCTTTTTCCAAGGATTTGTCCATTTCATGTAAGTTGTTTCATCATCATAAAATTATTCATAATATTCCCTTATAATTCATTTAATTTCTGTAGGGTTGTTAGTATTTGCATTTATTTTGTTGATTTCTGTCTTATTTTTTTCATCAGTCTAGCTAGAGGTCTATTGATTTTGTTGATCTTTCCAGAGAAAATTTTTTTATTTTTTTGACTTTTTTCTATTCTTATTTTCTGTTTCATTAATTTCTACTGTAATCTTATTTCTTTCCTTCTCTTTTCTTGCTTTGGGCTTAAATTTGGTCTTTTAGTTTTTTTAAGGCATTAAGTTTTATTTGGTATTACTCTTTTTAACATAGGCTTTTTTTTGTACTGGTGATTGAACCCAGGGGCATTCTATCTCTGAATACACCCCCACCCTTTTTATTTTTTATTTGGAAACAGGATCTTGCTAGGTTGCTGAGAGTCTTGATAAGTTGCTGAGGCTGGCTTCGAACCTGTGTTCTTTCTGTTTCAGCCTCTTAAGTACTGGAGTTCCAGGCATGGGCCACCACACCCGGTGGTTAATATAGGCACTTAAAGACATAAATTAACCTTTGATCTGTTGTGTTTTCATTTTCTCTTGATATTTTAAAATATTTTCTAATTTCTTAAGGTGTCTTTTTTGATCCATGGGTTATTTAAATATGTATTGCTTTATTTCCAGTATTAGTGGTTTTTCCCAGTTTCTTTTTTTCCCCCACTTTAATACTTTTGTGCCTGAAGAATGTGCTTAGTGTATCTTTAGTCTATTAAAAAATAAAGGCCTTTTAATAGAATAATTTTGTTCTGTCTTGTGTACTTCAAAAGATCATGTATTCTGTTGTTTTAAAGTGTTGTGTAATTTTGACTTTAAAACAGGGTCATGTTAAGTTACCTTGCGCTGGCCTGGAACCTGTGATTGTCATGTCTCAGCCTCCCAAGTATTGGCATTACAGGCATGGGCCACTGCATTCAGCTTAGTTATTCTTATTAGTTGCTCTAGAGGTTATAATATAGTTTTCTTTTTTTTTTTTTTTGCAGTACTGGAGATGGAACCCAGGGGCATTCTACCTCTGAGCTACACCCCCAGCCCTATTTTTTGTTCTTTATTTTGAAACAGGGTCTCACTAAGTTGCGGAGGGCCTCACTAAGTAGCTGAGGCTGGCCACGAACCTGGATCCTCTGGTCTCAGCCTCCCGAGTACTGGGATTACAAGCTTGCCACTTTTAACATCACAGTCTACTTTAGAATAATACTAAATTCCAGTAAAATGTAGAAACTTTACTTCAGTATAGCTATAGTTCCTTCCTCTTCCTTTGTCCTGTTATTGTAATGTACTTTTACAATGATACAGTGTTATAATTACTTTCTGTGTGATAATTTTTTTAAATCAGAGCTAAAAATGTATTTATTTATAATGTCTTTTCTATTTGCCTTAATTTTTTATGTGGCTTCAAATTACTATCTGGTGTCATTTCCTTTCAGCATTGTAAGAAATTTAGTAGCAACAAATTCTGTTTATCTGGAATCATCTTTATTTTTGTCTGTTTTGAAGGCTAGTCTTCTGGACAGAACTATCATTTGATAGTATTTAGAGTATTTGATACCACTTTCTTCTGGCTTTGTGTGTTTTGAGAAGTCGGCTGTTGATATTATTAAGATTCCTCTATGCATGATGTCAGTTTTCTTTTGCTACTTTCAAGATTTTCATGTAAGAGTAGATATCTTAAAGTTTATTCTCCTTAGATTTTATTAAACTAGTTGGATATGTAGATTAATGCTTTTCATTCAGACATTAAAAACTTTTTTAGGGCTCTATTCTCCTAGGACTTCCATTATGCGTACGTTAATATGATTGCTTATATCCCATGATTTTCATACTCAGTTCACTTTTCTTCAGATTGTATCATTCCTGTTGATTTATCTTTGAGTTTACTGATTCTTCCTTCTGTGTTCAAATTGGCTGTTTATTCCTTCTAGTGATTTTTTTTTTTTGCTTTAATTATTCTACTTTTCAGCTCTGGAATTTCTACTTGATTCCTTTTTTAATTTTGATCTCTTAAATAGTGGTTCTCTATTTGATTAAGCATTGTTTTCACATTTTTTAAAGGTGATTTCTCTTTGTTCTAGCATATTTATGGCTACTTTGAAGTCTCTACTAAGTCCAACATTTTTGAGGCGTCTAAAAGTTTGTTTACTGATTACCCTTGCCTTTAGGATCTAAGCCATTATTTCCTATTTAAAACTGGATATTTTGAATAATGTATTAACCATTCTAGATTCTGACCCCCTCCTACATGGGGTTCTTGTTGCTTTTTAAAATTTGTCTTATTTGGTTATAGGGAGTATGTTTCTCCAGTGTGTGGCCCCTGATGTCTTTTCAGGGTTTTTTTTTATTTGTTTGCTTTTTGTTTTGTGTGTGTGTGTGTGTGTGTGTGTGTGTGTGTTTGTGTGTGTGTGTGGTGCCGGGGATTGAACCCAGGGGCATTCTACCTCTGAGCTCCACCCCCAGCCCTATTTTTTTATTCTTTATTTTGAAACAGGGTCTCACTAAGTTGCTGAGGGCCTCACTAAGTAGCTGAGGCTGGCCCGGATCCTTCTGTCTCCGCCTCCCAAGTACTAGGATTACAAGCGTGCACCACCACGCCAGGCCTTGTTTTGTTTTTAAGCTTGGCTACTTATAGGTCACACTCGGAACAATACTGGGACAAGCCAGTGGTTGGTCAGGCATTGTACTTAAACATCTTGGTCCAGTGAGGCTCTTCTCCTTTGTCGGTGGATCTTGGTGTGGTTTGGAAAACATTCATAATTTGTGTTTTTACAATTTACGAGTCTTCCTCGTAGCTAGAGCCTACCTTTTCAGGCCTCCACTCAGCATGTTCATAGCCTAATATTTTCTCACTGCCTTTCAAAATGTGAGCTTATCAAGGACCATTGTTGTACCTCTTGCTAATTCTTCCTGTTAAGTTTCTAGCCAGTCTGCTGGTCTCTTGTTGGCCCAAGCAGAATTGGGACCTCAGGTCAGCTGCTGCGGGCCTCTCCTATTTGTTTACAACTGAAATTGCTATTGTTTTCCACAAAGTCCCTGGACATTGGGTTTTTTCACGTTGCTCCAAATGTCAGCCCCCTAAACATAAGTGCTTCTGGTTTCATAAGTTAGCCCAATGTGGAAGGTACTGGTGTGAGACAGGGTGGCCTAAAATGCCACGTAGTCTTATCATTCTTACCCAAGTGCCAGCAGTTTTCTTGAATAAACACTTCTCAATTAAGTGTTATGCTTTGATCAATGTCGTCTTGAAATCGTCGTTTTTGATAATTTTGTCGATTTTTTAAAGACTTTAAAAGAGCAAGTTTACATTCATAGCCATATGCAGAAGGTATAATTTCCCAAGTGCCCCATGTACCATACATTTATAGCCTCCCCCATTTTCAACATCCCCAACCGGAGTGCTACGTGTATTACAGTTGTTTAGCCCATGTTGACACCACCCCAAATCCATATTTTACATTAGTGTTCACTCTTGCTGTGCAGTCTGTGGGTTTGGATAAAAATATAAGGACATGTATCCACCATTATGGTATCATACAGAATAGTTTCATTGCCTTAAAAATCCTCCGTACTATACTTAATCATTCTTTCATATGCTTCAACCCCTGACAATCATTGGTTTTTTTTGTTGTCTCCATAGTTTTGCTGTTTTCAGAATGCCATACGGTTGACATCATATTGTATATAGCATTTCTGTATTGGTTTCTTTCACTTAATAATATTTATTTAAGTTTATTCTATGTCTTCATGACTGATAGCTCTGAAATAATATTCTGTTGTCTGGGAGTACCACAGTTTGTGGATTCACTTAACTAAAAACATCGTAATTGTGTCCAAGTTTTGGCAATTATCAGTGAAGCTGCCATAGACATCAGTGCGTAGATTTTGGGGAGATATCTTCTCAGCTTCTTTGGGTCAATACCAAGTGGCATGATGGCTAGGTTGTATGGTAAGGGTTTGTTCTGTAAGAAGCTCAAATTGTCTTCCAAAGTAGAGTACTATTTTGCATTCCCACCAGCAGTAAATGTGCGAGTGTCTGTTCAACATTCTTGTCAGCATTTGGTGTCAGTGCTCTGAATTTTGGCCATTCTAATAGGTGTGTAGTTCATTGTTTTAATTCCTATTTCCCAGATGACATATAATGTAACACATCTTTTCAAATGATATTTGCTATCTGTTTTTTTTGGCGAGGTAACTTAAGGATTTGTCCTATTTTTTAGTCAAGTTTTTTTTTTTAGTGTGAGTTCCTTGTGTTGTTTGGGTAACACTTTTATCAGACTTGTCTTTTTAAAACATTTTCTCCCAGTTTGGCTTATCTTTTTTTTTCTTTTGACTGTCTTTTACAGGTTAGAAAATTTTTAATTTTAATGAAGTCTATCTTACCAATTCTTCCTTTCATGGACACTGCCTTTGGTGTCACACCTCAAAGGTTACCATTAAACCCAAGGTCTTCTGGATTTTCTCCTGTGTTCTCTTTTAGGAGTTTTACAGTTTTTCTTTTATGTTTACATCTGTGATTCATTTGAGTTAATTTTTGGGAAGAGCGTAAGGTACATGTCTAGCGTCATTTTATTGCATGTGAATATCAAGTTGTTCAAGCATCAGTTGTTGAAAAGAGTCTTTGCCCCAATGTGTTGCATTTACTTCTTTGAAAGATCAGTAAACTATATTTTTGTCTCAATTTGTATAATCTGATCCATGGATGTATTTATCTCTACTTGATTACTGTAACTTTGTAGTAAGTCTCAGAGTCAGGAAATGTCAGTCCTGCAACTTCATTCTCTTGTAATATTGTTGTGGGTATTTTGCCTTCCGTGTAAACTTTAGAATCAGTTTGTTAATATCCCCAAATTAACTTTCTGAGATTGTGATTGCATTGAATCTGTAGATTAAATTCGGAAAGACTAACAGGGCATGGTGGCACATGCCTGTAATCCCAGCAACTTGGGAGGCTGATGCAGGAGGACGTCAAGTTTGAGTCCAGCTTGGGCAACTTAGAGGAGACCCTGTCTCAAAGTAAAAAGGGTTGAAGATGAAGCTCAGTGGTAGAACCTCCCTGGGTTCAATCCCCAATACTGAAAGAAAATTTAAAAAAGGAAAGGGCCAATATTGAATCTATCTATGAACATGGAATACCTCTCTATTTATTTGGTTCCTTGGTTTTTTTCAAGAGCATGTTGTTTTTCTCATATAGTCCATATATTTCTCATATAGTTCATGTATCATATAGTCCACAAAGTACATATATTATTACATTTATACCTAATACATTTGAGGGGTGCTAAAGTATTTTTGATTTCAAATTGCACTTGTTCACTGCTGGTATACAGGGAGGTAATCATTGTATATTAATCTTGTGTCCTACAACCTTGCTATAATTAATTATTTCCAGAAGGTTTTTTCTGGGACTTTCAGATTTTCTCCAAAGATGATCATGTCATCTGTAAGCCAGGACAGCTTTATTTCTTCCTTAGAAACCTGTATATCCTTTCTTGTATTATTATTGCATTAGCAAGGGCTTCCAGTACAGACAGCAGTGAAAAGGAGTAGTGAGAGGAGATACTGCCTTGTTCCTGATCTTAGTGGGAAGCTTCCAAGTCTTTCGCCAGTATGTTAGCTATAGGTTGTTTCATAAATATTCTTTTATCAAATTGAGGAAATTCCCTCTATTCCTAGTTTACTGAGAATTTTATGATAAATGGGTGTTGTATTTTGCCAAGTGCTTTTCTTCATCTGTTGATACGATCATGTGATTTTTCTTCTCTAATTTGGTATGATGGATTACATTAATAATTTTTCAAATGTTGAACCAGCTTTGCAAACCTGGGGTAAATCCCACTTGGTCATGGTGTATAATTCTTTTCATACATTGTTGGACTTAGTTTGCTAATATTTTGTTGAAGATTTTTGAATTTCTGCTTATAAGAGATATCTATCTGTGCTTTCTTGTAATATCTTTGCCTGATTTTGGTATTGAGGCAGTGGGCTCATAGAACGGGTTGGGAAATATTCCCCCTGCTTCTCTCCTGAAAAAGATTGGAGAGAAGTGGTATGATTTCTTCTTTAAATGTTGTGTAAAATACACCAGTGTACCTGTCTTGGCCTGGTGCTTTCTATTTGGGGATGTTATTAATTATTGATAAGATTTCTTTAATATTGATAGTCTTCCTCACATTGTGTATTTCTTGTTGGAGTTTTGCAGATTGTGTCTCAATGATTGGTCCATTTTTTCTAGGTTATTAAATTTGTGGGCATAGAGTAGTTCATAATATTTCTTGGTTATCCTTTTAACCTCCATGGAATTTGTAGCGATGTTACCTCTTTCATTTCTGGTATTAGTAACTTGGGTCCTCTCTTTTGTTCTTGGCCTGACTAGAGACCTCTTTATTTTATCATTCAAAGAACCAGCTTTTGATTTGACTGTTTTTCTGTACTGATTTCCTGTTTTCAATTTCATCTTTAATTTTTTATCATCCTTTATCTTCTTTCTTTTGAATTAATTTGCTCTTTTTGTAGGTTGAAGCCTAGATTATTGATTTTGGATATTCTTTCCTAATAATATACATTCAGTGTTATAAATTCTTTTCTAAGCAACTGCTCTCACTGCATCCCACAAATTTTGATGTTATTTTATATTTTTATTTCATTCAAAAACTTTTCATGTGTGTGTGTATGTGTGGTACTGGGGATTGAACCCAGGGACATTCTACCTCTGAGGTACACCGACAACCCTATTTTATTTTTCATTTTGAAACAGGGTCTCACTAAGTTACAGAGGGCCTCATGAGGTTGCTGAGGCTGGCCGGGAACCTGTGATCCTCCTGTCTCAGCCTCCCAAGTACTGGGATTACAAGTGTGTGCCACCACGCCTGGCTCAAAATATTTTAAAATTTATCTTAGGATTAAAGGAGCAGCTGTAAATAAACCTCTAGTAATGCAGCAGGTAAGGTATGGCAGAAGGGGAAGCATTATATAGGCCTGTGATTAGGTCTCAGTCTTAGTCTGTATCTAGGCTGTGGACTCATTCCCCTCACCCTTAAGTAGGACAGGATGGCTAGAGTAGACTGGAATTTGGTGTTTAGCTTCTCCCACGCAGAAGGCTAGAGTTGGCTGAGCTTGGATATTTCCTTTTCCCCCAAGTCAGTTAGGGTCTGATAAAACCCCAACAGGTTAGGTTCTGATAAATAGTTGCTTCTCTGGGCACTCTTTCTAACAAGGCCTTTACTTTCTTCTGAGAAGTCAGATGTAATTCTTATCTTTGCTTCCCTATAGGTAACGTGTTTTCTTGGTGGTTTATTTCTTTTTGATTTTCTGTAGTTTGTAAACAATATGCTTAGGTGTTGTGTGTGTTTTTTTTTAATTATGTCCACTTATCCTGCTTCTTGTTCTCTGAGCTTCCTTAATCTTTCTAAAAACAGAATGCCTAATTCAAAACATTTCCTCTCCCACTCCCCCTACTGGAAACAGGAGAGGATTTCCACCACCACCTGGTAGAGCTCCAAGTGTGTGTGTGGTGGGGAAGGGCAATCACTGAATTCCCATGGAGTTTTCCGCTCAAGACTTGTCTCTCCTCTGAGCCGCCAGCAATTCATCAGTTTCAATTCAGGTTTCCCTACCTTAGCCCTGGTTTCCACAGAGGTTTCAGTAGGAAGTAAGTTAGGATTCTCTGTATTCTGCCTGTCGGTTTCCTCAATGTTGGGGCAACTGGGTTTCCCTGTGATCTCACTGCTTTGGGGGAATCTAAGAAGAGTGGTTGACTTTTCATTCCATTCAATTTTTTACTTGTCAAGGTGTGGTAGAACTTCCCACTACATATGCCAGAAACTAGAAGTTGAAATTTGTCCTTTGCTTTTAGGGAAAAGTATTTGCAAAGATCCTCATTTCGCCATTTTTCTCAATTATCTTTAAAGTATTTTTAATATGTAAAAATCTTTAATACATATCTACCCATGAATTTAGCCTTTCTAGTCCTCTTCATTGCCTTCTGTACACTGGAGTTTCCGTCTGATTTTATTTCCCTCCAGCCTGTAGAACTTTCTTTAGTGATTCTTTTAGAGGTGGTATTCTAGACCAAGTTCTGTCCATCTTTTTTTTTTTTTTTTGCAGTACTGGAGATTGAACCCAGGGGCATTCTACCTCCGAGCTACACCCCCAGTCCTATTCTTTAAACTTTATTTTGAAACCGGGTCTCACGAAGTTGCGGAGGGCCTCACTAACTAGCTGAGGCTGGCCGCAACCCAGATCCTCCGGTCTCTGCCTCCCAAGTACTAGGATTACAAGCGTGTGCCACCACACCCGGCTGTCCCATCTTTTTTTTTTTTTTTTTTTTCTGAAAAGGTGGTTTTCAAATATTCTTGAAGTTTCAAATATTTTTGGAACATTTTTGGTAGGCATAAGATCCTAGGTTGCTATCCCCCCCCTTTAGCGCTTAGAAGGTGTTTTTTCCATTGTCTTTTTTCACTTTATTGCGCTGTCTTTATCTTTCTTCCACTACAGGTGGTGTATGTTTTCCACTCCACCAATTTAGTTATAATGTGTAATGGTATGCTTTTCTTTGTGTTTAGTTTTGTTGGGGTCTGTTGAGGATCTTGGATCTATGTATTTAAGGGTTTTTATCAAATGTGGAGATAGCTTTGGCCGCTTCTGTAAAGATTGCTTGATCTGCCACCTCTTTCTCTTCTTCTGGAACACCAGTTACATTTATATTATAGCTTTTATTGTCCAATACGGTAATTTTTGTTCAGTTCATTTTCATTCTGTTTCATTTTAGATGGTTTTATTCACTGGTTATTTTCTTCAATATCTGATTTGCTTTTGATCACATCCAAATTTTTCATTTTAGGTATTGTATTTGTTTTTACCTCAAGGATTTCCATTTGTTTAGTTTTTAAATATGTTTTTTTTTCATTTTACTCCTCATTATGTTAATGATTCCTTTAATTATCTTTTCTTTGTGTGGAGGCAGGTATAGGGGATTGAACCCAGGGGCATTCTATCTCTGAGCTACTATTTTTAATATCCTAGCCCTATTTTTATTTTGAAACAGGCTCTCCTTAGGTTGCTGAGAGTCTCTCTGTACTGCTGAGGCTGTTCTTAAACCTGCAATCCTCCTGTCTCATCCTCCCAAGTACTGGGATTACAGGCATGCGCCATTGTGCCTGGCTTCCTTTAAATTTTTAAGCATATTTATAATAGCTGTTTTAAAGCCCTCATCTACTAATTCCATCCTTTCTGTCATTTTTATATCTATGACTATTTTCTTTCTGGTAATGAGTCACAATTTGGTGTTTATTCACATATTTAATATTTTTAAATTTGGTTCCAGAATTATTAATCTTTTTATTTTGTAATAAATCATGATTTACAGGGAAGTTTCAAAGGTAGTACAGAAAGCTTTCATATATACCTCACCTGATTTCAGTGTCCTTTATGGTTAACATGTTACTTTAGCAAGGTGTGTTTGTCAAAACTAAGAAATGAAGAGCAGTATAATTCTATTAGCTAAACTACACACCTCATTTGAATGTCACCACTTCTTCCAACAATGTCTTTCTTTTTCAGAATACCTATTACATTTAGTGGTCCTGTCTTCTTAGTCTCACCCTATCCATGACAATTGGTCAGTTCCTTATTTTTTCATGACCTTCATACTTTGAGAAGAGTATTAGCCTGGTAATTTTATAGAATATCCCTCAATTTGGGTTTGCTCAGTATTTTCTTAGGATTAGCAGGGGGTTATTAACTTTGGGGAAAATACCACAGAGATGAGATGCCTTTCTCTGTACATCGTATCAAGATGTTAGTCGTGGCCACTTTAAGTTGGTATCTGGTGGTTTCTCCACTCTAAAGCCGGTTATTTTGCTTGGATTCCTTCTTCCTGCTCTGTAGTCCAAAAAATGTCTCTCAAGAGAAAGCCACTGTGATTATAAGACTCACCTCATTTGCTTCCTTTTGTTAGAGATCTCAGTCTTGTACTGCCTGTTGTCCTAGTGTCTGAAAACACTATATCATACTTCTTGTCCAGTTTTCCAACATTTATGATGAAAGAGCAAGTTCTGCACCTCTTACTCGTTCAAGACTAGAATCAGAAGGTCTTAGTAGCACCTCTTTCTGTCAAGTTCATTGCTTGCAGCTTCTCCGTTAATATCATGGCGTGCAGTTTCTCAGATCTGGACCAAGATAAGGGGACGCCCATAGCTATGATACATTCCAAGGGGAGACTCCACCAACCTGCCCTACTCAGAACACAGGCAGATACAAACAAGTTTCCTTGATATTATTGTGGGACATTTTCTCC
Source organism: Glis glis (assembly GCA_004027185.1). Classification (NCBI taxonomy): domain Eukaryota; kingdom Metazoa; phylum Chordata; class Mammalia; order Rodentia; family Gliridae; genus Glis; species Glis glis. The sequence continues at coordinate 10,148 of PVJS01006030.1, read as the reverse complement.
TAATCTAACCTTTTACTCTGTCAGCCTTTTATAGGTTCAGTCTTCATGTACAGTCTTAATTCTGACTCCTTAGTTGAGCCCAAGGACTTGCCTCCTATTTCTTGCAGCTTTCAAAACATGAACTTCTTGGTTAGGGCCAAGGATGATAATTCTAACTTGATGCCAATGGTTTTAGTTTTTAGGATTTTTGTTTGGTTTTGTTTCTTAGCCACTGGTGATTTCTGTTATTTTCTTGTAAGCGAGGCTACATATTTGAAGATACTTCTTATATTTTATCCAGCATTTTTAAGAGGTTATATAACAGGAGGGCTGATGGAGTATATTGTCTATAGTATTCTTGAGTATATTTTCTCTGTATAAAGTACTGTGCTAAGTCCTAAAGAAGGTATTATATTGACTTTATTTTACTTAATTGGGAAGGAAGGTAATTGGACAGGTCAAAGGAGAATACCAGAAGACTCACCAGAGATATGCAGTGGGTGTTCAAATTTGGAGTCACAGTGTCTTTGAGATAAGAGAACCGGTGACGGCTTCACATCAGAGGAGCGGGGATTAGAGAGCACTAGGATTTCTCAGGTGGAAATATCCTAGTATTTGGAGGCAGTGCTAATAAAATTAGAACCTACACAGAGCTTTTGGTTATGCTGTGTTCAAGTAATAACAGTCTGTTATCAGTAATGTATTTTTGGAGACTAAAACTACTTTCTTGGGATCCAAGATATTTTTGCCAATGTGCACATGGGGCTTGGAAGCTCAGCTGAAGGTAAGAGCAGGCTGTGGGTGATGATTTGGTGATGAGCCTGATTCACAAGGGAGGAGTAGCTCAATCAGAATTAGAATACAAACAAAATGTGCTTTAGGGAAGTCTTTGCTATTCTCAGTATATAGGCTAGACCCACTTGTAGTCACAGATGCTAAAAGAGTAAGTTTAATCTTTTACAGTTTATTAGAGATCTTTCAAGGAGCACTTGTTAGGAGCTAATTGAGGTGTAACCAAGGAGCGGCACTCAGAACCTCTTCAGAAAAGGGAAATTTGCAAATACTTGCTCGAAACTTGAATCCGTTTAAAAATGTGGAGCCCAATCTGACCTGTGTGGGCTTTCCACAAGGCCCGGAATCTTGTGCTTTTGCATTCTGGTGTCTTCATACCTAGACGTGTGTGCGTGTGTGTGTGTGTGCGTGTGTGTGTGTGTGCGTGTGTGTGTGTGTGTGTGTGTGTGTGTGTGTGTGCTGAATGTGGTTGCTGCATATTCTAAATCTGATGTCTACTGGGTACATTAATAAGAGAGTAACTCTAAGCAAGGTGATGTCTCCTGGGTCCATTAATAAGAGAGTAACTCTAAGCAAGGCAGTGTAGGCCGGGCATGGTGGTACATGCCTGTAATCCCAGTACTTGGGAGACTGAGAAAGGAGGATCGCAGCTTCGAGGACAGCCTTAGCAGTGTAGTGAAACTCAGTACCTAGCAAGACTCTGTTTCAAAACAAAATGTAAAAAGGGCTAGGGGTGTAGCTCAGTGGTAGAATTCCCCTGGGTTTCGTCCCCAGTACCACAAAAAGAAGAGAAGAAAAGAAAGGCAATTGTAAGTTTTGGAACTAGGAGAAACAATTTCTGGAAATCTATTGATTTCTGAAAAGCAAGGTGGTAAGTATTCAATAACTGTACTTGGAATTAATTAAGGCCTAGAAAACACAACAAATGTACAATCTACTATTTTAAATTGGTTTTAAAGTAGATGTTTTTTGGAAATTTACTTTTCATGTTATAATATAATCAACCCATTGGGAGTTGGGATGGAAATTCCATGATGCTTAGATTGACTAGGAAACTACCTCGTGCCAGTAAATCTCAGGAATACTCAAAGACGTGGGAATTCTCAGGGCTTGAGCATGGACTCCCATGGAAGAGCTGTGTGTCTCACTATTATTACTTCTCAAATCCCCCATTTTGGGGATAATTAACCTAGCTTCAGTAATCTTCCCACTTGCACTGAAAGAACTCTCAAAACTTTGAAATGTCTTGACCAGACAGAAATAGTGAGTTATGGAGCCTAAATGATTGCAAACTAGAACTGGTTGACTTCAGTAGAAATACCTATCCCACAGTTGGAGCTGTGGAAGCTTTCAGTCAGTGGATACCTTTTCAGCAACCAGTACTTGATTCATTGCCCATGAAGCATTCTCTTGCTTTAGAAATTGAAAATGGCATATTTCTGTGTCCTAATAGTGGCAAATGCAGCTGTTTTTGTTGTTTATTTTAGCAAACTAATGACTTCTGCAAAAAAGATGAACTAGGATTAAAAGAAATCAGATGTGTGTATTTGGTATGCAATATTTTTGTATTACAAATAGCTACATTCTAACCCACATTAACCCCATGATATGTGAATTTTGCCAACTCCTGCTGTGTCTTTTAAATCAAATCCAGTAAATCACTATGAATGTTCTAATTTCTAAACAAACTAGTCTTCCAGTAGAGGTACTTTAACACTGTACTGCAAATTAGACAACCTAAGATAAATGGACCATCTTTGTTAATTATGTAGTTTAATTGATCAAAACTACCAGATTGGATTTTATTTATAGCAGTTTTGCTTAGTATCAAGTTCTATACTATTAAATAGCTTGTGAGTTGTGTATTTGGGGTCATTAAGATATATGCTATTATTTAGCTTCTGTTAACCTTATTAAGTACCTTTTTTTTTTTTAGTCCAGCTCATGTCTCCATATGAAATTGCTTTTAATTGAGATGACCAACTTCCATTAGATTGTTCAGCCCCCATTGTGTAGAGAAACACAAAGCACTTTTCATTTTTGCTCTATTGATCGAGCAGCAATTTGCTTGAACTATATGCAGAACCTGGTGGAGAAAGATGGAGGAAGATTTCTTGAAATGTTCTTTTTTTGCCAGTGGTTTTTCTCCCTGGCATACCCCACTGTTTGCTTGTAGCTAATTTTGCACGCCAGTAGGTAGCAGTGGTGAGCAGAGGCACAGACAGAAAGCTGCCAGTCAGCGATTATAAATTATTATTCATTTCTGTTATAGGTGGGGTGTGCAGTCAGTTACAGTAATAATTACCAGGACTAGAGGGTTTCCTAGGCAACCAATTTCCCCCCTCATTCATGCTGTTGCTGAGAGAGTGCCTGTAAAGCATGACATTGCTGTATTCTGAGGTTTGTTGCCCCCCTGCTGCTCCAGGTTTGAGGTTAGTTACAGCATCATAAGATGCTCTCAAGCATAGAGAGCTCAGGCTGGGCTTAAAAAGCATACTGGCAAGAGGGCCTCTCCTCTACTGCTGCACTGTTAAGGACCAGGGTTCTAAAAATGCAAATTCTACATTCCGCTTGGTAACATTGGTATGATATCTTTTAAGTTGCAGGACCTATTTTTAAAAAAAATTTTTTTGGAGTAGTGGATCATTTCATTTTTAAGGTTTTATTGTTTAATGAGACTGTGCAGAGACAGACCTGAAACTAGACCTCTCTATAGGATTTGAGTCAAATAAATCAATGGGAAACTGTCATAGCTAATCATGGATGTGTTTGTTGTTTATTCAGTTTTATGAAAATGGCTCATAAAGTGGAAGGTAACTTCCTGCAGGAGCATGATTAGTCCTTTATGTGGTAGAAAAATAATAGAAACCACATCTGTTATCAGGGATCTATGCATGAATCATATCCTACATTTTGGGGCTCTCTAATCTTTCATTTTAATGAACTTACATCAAGTGCTTTGCAGTGATAAAAAGTATTTGTTTGTGTCTGCTGTGGAAAAAAGATAGGGGATTCATGTTTCAGTCTTACATGGAGATGTGGAATGTTTATCCATTTACAAGGTAGAAGTCGCAAACCCAGACATGATCCATCCAGATCTCATTCTCGGCTAGATGATTACGAAATGTTCAGTACCACACATTGGACCTGTATATTTATTACCAGGGGTTCTCCGTGAGATATAAGCTGTCTTCCAGTCAGCACTCATGGTAGAGACACCACCAGGGCTGGTTATGATCAATGATTTCCTTGTATGTGAACTATGAGAAGAGGCAGAAACAAGCTCCTGCTTTCTGAGAGAGAGAGTGTTGAGGGACTGTGCTCTTGCCCCATCACGACAGACACCCTCCCCCTGAAGTATGTCATCAGTGACTCCCCCTGGGAGAACTGATACACCACTGTTTGCTTCTCCTCAGAAACCCATCACCTGCCCTGTCCTAAATCCTGCTGTGCGTGGTGGTGGGGAACTTGTGCTTGGCGATCAGAAGCAATTCGGATGTAATACGGGTCAGCTTGGTCTATGCCTTTTGCCTTCCTTGGATGCCTAGAGGAAAGTAGCCTTCTGCCATTGACCTGTCTCTGCCCTTCTGCTCCACAATGTAGGTCCTAGTGCTAACTGCCCTGGACAGAGAGAACCTCCTTGTCCCCAGTTGTCTAAAATTTCTCATGGAGAACCACATTCCTACTTGAGAGACTTGTGGTCCGGTTTCTGGAAAGCACCTCGAAGGTACTAAACATGTTTTCAGTCATCCTGTTAGATGTGGGCTTTTGGAGCAATTCATAAAAAAATGAAATATATGGACTATGTTTTTCATCAAGATACTATAAAATATAATTGGCTATATGAATTCATCAGGATGGGGTCATCTGAAGTTTAGGTTCATTTTAAATACTTGAATAATCTTTTTTAAAAGTATTTATAAGCTAACACTATGAGACTAGCACCTGCTAGCCCCAACAGCTTTATCAAGTAATCACAGTTTTTCTCCAAATCATTAAACAAGCTGAACAGAAAGAAGTGAGTCTCTTGAAATGTAGTGGTCTGATATACTTCAGGTAGGGACTTGTGCCCCACTTCAGCAAAGGACATAACTTTTAATGTTCATATTGCATACCTCTTGGGGTATAAATTATTTAAACTGCATTGCTTAGCCAAAATAATGTTATAGATTAGATAATGAGATAAAATGACATATAACAAATTAAAAACACAATGAAATCATTTATTTACGGACTACCCTGGCAACACAAAATCAGAAAAAAGTGAGTGTTGCCGGGCGTGGTGGCGCATGCTTGTAATCCCAGTACTTTGGGAGGCGGAGACTGGAGGATCCAGGTTCGCAGCCAGCCTCAGCGCTCTCTCTCCCTGTCTCTCTGTCTGTCTCTGTCTCTGTCTCTCTCTCTCTCCTTAGTGAGGCCCTCTGCAACTTTGTGAGACCCGGTTTCAAAAATAAAGTATAAAAAATAGGGCCGGGGGCATAGCACGGAGGTAGACCGCCCCTGCATTCAATCCCCAGTACTGCAAAAAAAAAAAAAAAGAAAAAAAAGAAAAAGAAAAAGTAAGTGTTGCTCAAAGGAGGCCATTCTAAACTCTACACTCAGAATAACCCCTTTAATTTCATCAGCTGCATCTCTGGATGCTGCAGAAAGAAGAAATGTCTTAATCTTCGGGATGGCCAGTCTTCTGTTTATAGTAATAGTAAAATAAAAGAAGTTGGGCAGTTTCTTGATGATGAGCCTGCTCTTCTGTTTCTTTCTTTCTTTCTTTAAATAATTGAACTGTTTCGGGAAACATTGTTAAAATCTTAAGGTTAAAGCATTCTTTTCTTTTTTGTCTAAAGATTACTCTGCACCCTAGACAAAGGAAATATTTAAACTGTTAAATTTGAACAAAGATACAGTCTGCATATGACTTCTCTGAAGCCCTATAAAAATTCTTTAAAATTGCCTATTCACTCAAATTTACTGAGTGTAGCAAAAATGTCAAAGGCATAAAGTCAGAGAAGATTGAATAAAATAATGCAGAAAGACAGATTAGTCATGCACAGACCCACACAGCCTTTCAGAGCACACAATACCACTCTTTATTACCGCTCTATCTTTACAAAGACTACGTTCAATACATGGAAGATGATACATGGCCAGCCATGTCATCTGCCTGTGATTCCAGGACTCATTTATCTGGGCCCTTTTCACAATGACATTGATGGGAGATCTCAGTGTTTTCAGAACATTGTTTTATTTATCATATATAATGGCTGGGGGGAAAATAGGAATTATGTCACTGATAGTGCATAAAAGAGTTGCATAGAAGATTCTGTGACAAAGTTTGGTAAAGCCTAGAACAAGGAGGTTTATGTAAATGCTCTTGCGTCTGCTTTCCCCCCAACTGTGCCTTCTCCCCCATCCGTATCCCCCAAAGATCTGCATGCTGATAACTAAAAAAATATCAAGAACGTGTCTTATTCAGCCAAATGTCGGATGCCTCAGTCCTTGTAAAACTCTTTGGCGATTACATTTTTTGTTTAAATTTAGAGCGCATTCTAATTACTTTAGAGTTGCTGACCGTTATTTATGCATTTGCAATGGGGAAGGAGACTATTTGTCAGCCACAGTTTTGTATCTTGCAAATTTAATAAAGCGCAGCCCTTAAGATAGAATTTCTTAGGCTGCCGCAATTGACAAAAGCCAGCTAATGTGGAAATGTCAACAGCAAACCTCATCAGCAGGCTGCACTGCTGTGCAATCAGAGCGCCATCGCTCCACATAAACAAACGTATAGAATAGACATGGGGTGGGGGGACTAAAGACCTGGGGGTCTTGCTGCTAAGGGGGCAAATGGCACAAGATTGTAGTGGGTGCACGTTAAGAATTTCTCAGGAAAAAGAAATAAATTCCCTTCTGCAATGTCTAAGTCGTAAGGAACCAGGAGGGCTGTATACATTTCTCAGAGAAGGTCTCTTGAAAGAGGGGAACAAGCTGGAGACTGACTTTAGGGGCAACCTCATTTCCATGCCCGTGGGGGGATGTCCTTTTCTTCCTATGCCTTTGGTGTTATCAGAGAGAACATGAAAGGATCATTAGGGGAGTCTCATATTTGGGAACCATGGACTGATTTCTCCACTGAGCAATGAAAGCTTTTTGTCAAAACCCTGATCTAAGTGTTCATCCACAGCATGTTCAACACAGAACGCTGGTGTGGGGGCCAGAGGGCAGGCGTGGGGCCAGGAGCCAGCGTCATACCCCAGCTCTGTCCCTTCTTGGCTGACCAACCCTTAGGCAAGTTGTCCTACTTTTCTGAGCCATTTCCTTATTTGCAAAAATCAGGATAGTACCACGTAGAAAGCTGTGTGCTGTGATGAAATGCTGTCTATGGAAGTTCTTAAATAAATGAAGATGATGAATGCCATTTTTTTTTTCTGAAAGGATGAGAACACATTTCTTTTGTCCTTAAGGAAGATTTGCTTTGGTCCCAGGTCATTGACTGAGTGATCTTGCCTTTTTCTACCCCATCCCTGTCCTCTTGATAGGGACGTCTTAATGCCTTCACATTAGTGTTTGAGGTAGAGCACAAAGGGGAACTATGGATTGCCTGGTTAGAATGGATTGATTCAATGGATGGAGAGGCTCAAAATTTAAAGCTATGCACCTGTGCTTCCCATAGCTGCTCACAGGCCCCCTTTTCTCCCAGTTCATCTAAACTCCAGGAATCTTGACCAGTGCATGCCAATCTCCTCCTCTTCCTTTTACGCTTCTTGCACACCCATCTCTCCTTCCTTTACTTCCTCCTGTTCAATTTTGCCTCTTCTTTCTCCTCTTCTTCCTCCTTTTCTCCCTCTTCTTCCTTTTCCTCCTCCTCCTCCTCTTCTACCTTTGCTCTCCCTGCTTTTATTCTCTGTCCTCCATTGACTGCCCAAGTAAACCGGGGGTAGTGCAGCCTCCATCCTCGCCTGAGGCTGCCCACCAGGTCCTGGTGATCCCCAAACCAGAATGCCCAACTCTCCTTCCTGCCCTGCCCACATGGCAAGTGGAAACCTGGTATACTTGCTGTGTGGGGGTCATAATTAGGTCCTGAAAGAAAGAAAGGGGTGAACCTGGAGGAACACAGGTGACTGAATTTTTGAAGAGGGCTGTGTGCCATTTATCTCCTGCAACCGGAGCACACACTTTGCTTCTGCCGTCATAGTGTTTCCGGACAGTGCCAGAACGCCCCCGGATGTTCTCCCCATCTTTTGTGAAGGCTCCTGCAGGCAGAAGTGCAACTGTTCACCGGAGAGGGGAGCTGGAGAAAGACTGGAGCCTGCCAAGGTGGTTTTCCTGCCCTGGGAGGTAGGCTGCTGCTCCTACAGGTTTGGATTTCTAATAATCCATTTGAGGGATAAATGTTTATTTATTCAAAAGTCTTTATTGAGCCGGGCATGGTGGCGCACGCTTGTAATCCCAGTACTTTGGAAGGCGGAGACCGGAGGATCCGGGTTCGCGGCCAGCCTCAGCTCACTCTCTCTCTCTCTCTCTCTCTCTCCCCGTCTCTCTCTCTTTCTCTACCTAGTGAAGCCCTCCGCAACTTCGTGAGACCCGGTTTCAAAATAAAGTATAAAAAAATAGGGCCGGGGTGGAGGTAGAACGCCCCTGCGTTCAATCCCCGGTACCGCAAAAAAAAAAAAGTCTTTATTGAGTCCCTATTATGTGGCAGACAGGTCTGGTTACTACCTTCATGGAACTTAAGGAGGTCATGGTGGGGGTAGGGCTCGAGCAGGACTTTGTGCAAAGGGAGGAGGGGTGAGGAGACAGTGGAGGCAGAGAGGCCAGGGTACAGCAGTGCCGTGTGGCCAGATCTACTGGACAGGGTGCAGATGAGCCAGCCTGACGGCTTCTAAAGAGTCATAGGACATGGTGGCTGGAAACGCTCTTAGGTCAGCTCAATAGGTCAGCCCATCGATGTCACTAGACGTGAAGCAACCTGCTGAAGCCATTTAGACCAACTCTAGAGTCCAGGTCTCTAACTCCTGGTTCATGTCTCTTTGCTACATTAAAAAAAAAAAAAAAGTTGGCGCCGGGCGTGGTGGCGCACGCTTGTAATCCCAGAACTTTGGGAGGCGGAGACCGGAGGATCCGGGTTCGTGGCCAGCCTCAGCTCTCTTTCTCTCTCTCTTCCTGTCTCTCTCTCTCTGTCTCTCTCTACTTAGTGAGGCCCTCCGCAACTTCGTGAGACCCGGTTTCAAAATAAAGTATAAAAAAATAGGGCCAGGGGTGTAGCGCGGAGGTAGAACGCCCCTGGGTTCAACCCCCGGTACCGCAAAAAAAAAAAAAAAAAAAAAGTTGGACTGAGGTTGTAGCTTGTTGGTAGAGCACTTACCTAGTTTGCACGAGGAGACCCTGAGTTCTGTCCCCAGCACTGCAATAAATAAACAAGTAGATAAATATTAAAATAAATTGAAGCTGGACGTGGTGGCGCATGCCTGTAATCCCAGTACTTGGGAAGCTGAGACAGGAGGATCACATGTTCGAAGTCAGCCTCAGCAACTTACTGAGACCCTGTTTCCAAACAAAAAATAAAATAGGGTTGGGGGTATAGCCTGGAGGTAAAAGACCCCTGGGTTCCACCCCTAGGATCATAATTAAATAAATAAAAGCAATCAGAAATGTAAAGGTTATGTTCTTAATCTGTTAGTTGCATCCTTTCAATAGTGAAAAATTGGGGAAAATCCAAGTGTCTGGCAATAAGGAACTAGTTAAAAATAAATTATTAAAAAATGTAATCATAGCTGGGTATGGTGGCACACGCCTGTAATCCTAGTACTTAGGAGGCTGAGACAGGAGGATTGCAGGTTCAAAGTCAGCCTCAGCAAGTAGTGAGACTCTCATCAACCTAGTGAGACCCTGTTTCAAAAACAAAGGGCTGGAGATGTAGCTTTGAGGTAGAATGCCCCTGGGTTCAGTTCAATCCCCAGTAACACACACACACACACACACACACACACACACACACGATCATTAAGAAAATGGTTAAAGACTTTATTTTATTTTAATTTTTTGTGGAACTGGGGATTGAACCCAGGGGCATTCTACCTCCAAGCTACACCCCCAGCCCTATTTTTTATTTTTCATTTTGAAACAGGGTCTCACTAAGTTGCTGAGAGCCTCACTAAGTAGCTGAGGCTGGCCGTGAACCCAGATCCTCCTGTCTCAGCCTCCCAAGTACTGGGATTACAAGCGTGTGCCACTACACCTGGCTTTAAAGACTTTTAATATTGACTAATGCTTACGATGTATTTTTATTTTATAAAAAAAATCTAGGCCGGGCGTGATGGCACACGCTTGTAATCCCAGTACTCGGGAGACTGAAACCAGAGGATCTGGGTTCGCGGCCAGCCTCA
>PVJS01006029.1:23340-61849 GCA_004027185.1 Glis glis | reverse complement strand
CTCCTCCCCCCCCCTCCTCCTCATTTTATTTTTTATTTTGAGAGAGGGTCTCACTTGGTTGCCTAGGCTAGCCTCCAATTTGTGATCCTCCTGCCTCAGCCTCCTGAAGAGCAGGTGTGCAGTGTAGCGCCCGACTTCTGCTTCCTCTCAAAGAGTAGAAACTTTAAAGCATTCAGAAGTCTACTTTTACCAAGTTCATGAGAGTAAAGCAATTTAACTTTTATCTTGGAGATTACTCTGGCTTTCTTTAGCATCCTAAATGCAATATATCTTGCAAATTCTCCTTTTCTTTGTGGGTTAGCATTCAAATAGAAAGCTCTCATCTGTTACATTATGCTGTTGATAAATGGAATTAATTTATTCTCTGTGGCTTTTTAATTAACCTAGCACTTAATTTTTACATGAAATAGTTCAACACAATGAAATCTTCATTAATCATTAGCTGGAACCCCAGAAGCTGAGCCAGAGCAGAAAGGGAAGCAAGGGACATCTCGACAGGACTCCCTGCCACAGCACTAGCCCTGTTAGCTCTGATTAGCACATCAGAGCACAGATCACTCCATACAGGGTCTGCAAGTGGCCTAGGATAAAAGTCACCCAGAAGTTCTCAAATATGCTGACAACTCATTTCAGTAATACTTTTTTTTTTCTTTGCATTTTTTTGTGGTACTGGGGATGGAACCCAGGGGCATTCTACCTCTGAGTTACATCCCCAGCCCTATTTTATTATTATTATTTTTATTGGAAATAGGATCTCACTGAGGTGCGGAGGGCCTCACTATAAGTTGCTGAGGCTGGCCTCCAACCTGTGATCCTCCTGTCTCAGTCTCCTAAGTACTGGGATTACAGGCGAGCGCCACCACACCTGACTTCAGTGATACTTTTAAGAAGTCACTTTTAATTCTATGCTCATTAGATATCATCTCCAAAAACAAGAGGTTGGAAAGAGTCCTGTCATGCTATAGCCGTTATAGATTCTCCTGCCTTCCAGAATTTTTAACGTAAGATGAATGCAAATTGAACAAAGAATGAGTGCAGGGTTTTTTAAATACACCTTATATTTTTAAGTAATTTTATATTTGCAGCAAAATTAAGCAGGAAGTATAAAGAGCTCCTATGTACTGCCTGCCCACAGAGTAGCATTTTAGCTATTAAAATTTACTTTAAGCTGGGTTCAGTGGCACATACCTATAATCCCAGTACTCGAGAGGGTGAGAGAGGAGGATCATAGGTTCGAGGCCAGCCTTAGCAACTTAGTGAGACCTTCAGCAACTTAGTGAGACCCTGTTTCAAAATAAAAAATAAAAAGGGCTGGGGATGTAGCTCAGAGGTAGAATGCTCCTGGGTTCAATCCCCAGTACCAAAACCCAAAATAAAACAACAACAAAAAACCTTAAAAAATAACAACTGGGTAACAAAGTGAAACCCTGTGTAAAAAAAGAAAACAGCTTTATTGAGACATAATACATATATATACCATAAAATTCACCTTTTAAAAGTGTAGCATTCAGTGTTTTTATTCACAGTTGAGCAATCATTATCACTATCTAATTTCAAAATTAAAATTTATCGTTAAATAATGAAATTAAAATGACATTTACAGAGTTTAAAGGAAAAGCCTAAAACTCACCATTTAAGCCAAACTCTTGTCATTTTGGGGGGTTGCATTTTGGCTTAGCTTTTTTAACATCCAGATATTTGTATGTGAACTAATGAGTGTGCTGTGCATCATTGTATTTTAAATTCCTTGTGAGAATAGATGGCTCTGTCTCTTTAAGGCTGCTTGCCGTGTGCTAAGGTGTGCCGTGGTTCTTCCTGTCGTGTGTACACATGAAATTATTCAAGTGAAGAAAATAACTTCATGTTGTGGGTGCAGTGGTGTGACGTTTTCCATTAAACCATCTCTCTTTGCATTAGAACTTCCCAGAGCACGGGAACCTTTATACTGTTGGTCATTAGTAGCTGATAGATGTCTTTTATTCCTGTGTGCAAGGGTGTGAAAACAGTAAAAGTGTAAATTAACTAATAAACCTGATATGTCCTTAGATGATGCTGGGCCCTCACACTGAGGGCAGACTCACCAGAGCACCATGAAGGATGATTTCTCTAACACCTTTGGGGGCACAGAGCACTGAGTAATGAGAAAACAACAAGAGCCGGGTGTGGTGGTGCACACCTGTAATCCCAGGACTTGGGAGGCTGAAACAGGAGGATCTCAAGTTTGAGGCCAGTCTCAGCAACTTAGCGAGACCCTGTCTCACAATAAAAAATAAAATAAGGCTGGTGGGTGTAGCTCAGAGGTAGAATGCCCCTGCGTTCAATCCCCAGTACCAAAAAATAGAGTGAGAACAAGAGAGAGACAGTCAATGGAAATAGATGTTGGGTATGGGTATGAATGCATGTATGGAAGTTTCGAAATGGCCAAAACATATTTTAAAAGATGATTGGGGGATATGAATGAACATATTTTTTCAAGAATCAGATTAGGAACAAATTTTAAAAATTGATAATATTAAGGGCAATAAAGAATTTGGGAAAGTGGGTACTCATACATTTTGAGAGTATAATTGATCGACCTCTTAAGATGCTAATTTGAGAGCATTTATTAAAATTTAACATTTCTATCCTCTTTAACTAAGGGATAACACTCAAGAATTTTGAAGCATATATAATGATTCATGTACAGCTGGAAGTGGTAGCGCACGCTAGTATTCCCAGTACTTGGGAGGCTGAGACAGGAGGATCTGGGTTCGCGGCCAGCCTCAGCTACTTAGTGAGGCCCTCCACAACTTAGACCCTGTTTCAAAATAAAGAACAAAAAATGGGGCTGGGGGTGTAGCTCGGAGGTAGAATGCCCCTGGGTTCAATATCCAGTACCACACACACACAAAAAAAGATACATGTATAGCTGAACACAGCAGCACATACCTAGAGTCTCAGCTATTCAGAAGGCTGAGGTAGGAGGATCGCTTGAGCCCAGGAGTTCAAGGCCAGCCTGGGCAGTGTAGTGGGACTCCATCTCAAAAAATAAAATAAAATAATAAAAAGTAAAAAATATGTACAGGGCTGTACATATAAAAAAATATGTTCATTGAAGCCATATTTGTAGTAGCAAGAAATTGGAAACAATGTATGGTCCCACAGTGGGAAAATTAGCTAAATAAGTCATGGTACAGATGGACAGTGAGGAGGACGAGAGACCCGTGCATGTACCGCCCAGGACACATGTGCATGAGGTGCTTTATGTGATGAAGTAGAAATTATAATTCACCTTTTATTTGTGAAAAGTATATTTGTAGATCAGTCTATTCATGTGTAGGTAAAATACTAGTGGAGGATATTTTGCTTTTTATTTTATATGGTTTTTTTCTCAATTGATTGGATTATGAGTGATTTTTTCTTGTTTGTTTGTTTTTCTGTTTTCTAAACCCCAAATTTGAAAAATCGATATTCTTAAGGCTTTCAAAGATGAAAGATTGCAACAATTTGAGCTAGGCTATCAAAGTATTGCCAAATAGAGGTCCTTAAGGAACCAGCTTTAATGAATAGGTAAAAGTAATTTCTAATTAGTCTATCAGAAATTTATACAGAAACAGATGTTGCTAAAGTATATAAAAACCATTTTTATTAAGGTCAAATATTTTGAAAAAATTTTTTTACATTTTTCTTTTTTTTTTGCGGTACCGGGGATTGAACGCAGGGGCGTTCTACCCCCGCGCTACGCCCCCGGCCCTATTTTTTATACTTTATTTTGAGACCGGGTCTCACGAAGTTGCGGAGGGCCTCACTAAGTAGAGAGAGAGAGAGAAAGAGAGAGAGAGAGAGAGAGAGAGAATGTACGTGCACACGCGCGTGTGCAAGTGCTGAGGCTGGCCGCGAACCCGGATCCTCCGGTCTCCGCCTCCCAAAGTACTGGGATTACAAGCGTGCGTCACCACGCCCGACTATTTTTTACTTTTTTCCAATCATAAAAGTAATACATGATCTTTATATAACATTTTGAAGCCAGGTGTGGTGGCGCACACCTGTAATACCAGCACTTGGGAGGTTGAGACAGGAGGACCACAGGTTCAAGACCAGCTTCAGCAATTTAGCAAGACCCTCGGCAATTTAGCAAGACCCTGTTTCAAAATAAAAAATAACCCAGGTGTGGTGGCACATGCCTGTAATCCCAGTACTTGGGAGGCTGAGACAGAAGGATCGCAGGTTCAAAGCCAGCCTCAGCAATTTAGCAAGACTCTGTGCAACTTAGTGAGACCCTGTTTCAAAATAAAAAAATAAAATAGGTCTGGGGTATAGTTCAGAGGTAGAATGCCCCAGGTTCAATCCCCAGCACCACACACACACACACACACACACACACACACACACACACCATCCAAAAAATTAAAAGGGCTCAGGGTGTGTCTCAGAGGTAGAATGTCCCTGTGTTTAGTACTAAAATTTAAAAAAAACCATAATAAAACTTGCCTAAGATTCCGTCACCTAGAGATACTAAGCTAAGTCTTACAGCCTCATTTATGCTATCAGTTTGAAATTTTAAATGATTTTATTTTCACTCTGAGTATACTTCACCTAATCACTTCTCTAATTGAATGAGTGGGGGATTCATACAACGTTAATGAAGTTTCCTGAATGATTCCTACAGAACATTAGCTTTGATAATATTGCACATCGTAATAAGAATTTGTAATAAAGGAGAAGGAAAGACATGTGGAAAGGTGAAAAGAGGAGACGGGAGGGCAGACGAGTATGCCAATCAAGCCCCCAACTTCACGTTACTGCAGAAGGGAGCAGAAGTGTCTGTCAAACCAGCCAGTAAAGAAATTTCTCTGGGCTTCTCCCTCCTCCTGCCTTGCACTGGCAGCTTTCCATACTCACCATCGGGCTGTCCAAGAATGGAAGGGACCCTCACCGACCACCGGAAGCCTTTGTGTTACTCGGTACTGGGAGAGTCATTCTTCCCTGAACCACCCCTCACAGTATACTCACATTCATGGGAGGAGTGGTTGGATTACACAGTTATTTATCCTAAGTGTCTCACCCTCGCTGGTGCTAAAATCTTCCCTTTCGGACCCTGGCTCACGAGGTCTCTGCTTTTCTTTACCCCATAGTCCAGAACTGCATGCGGATCTGTGTCCCCAGAGGCGACAGCTTTGAGTACCTCCCAACCCCTCAGCACTTTGCTATGTCATCCCAGACTTTAGGAACAGCAACATCATTTGTGGGGTCCAGTGCAAATAAAAAAGTAGGGCCCTTTCTAAAAAAAAGTCTTAAGGACTTAGCACACTCCTGTAATCCCAGTACTTGGGAGGCAGAGACACGAGGATCACAGGTTTGAGGTCAGTGTGTTATAACTTAGTGACACCCTGTTTCAAAATAAATTTATAAGGGCTGGGGATATAGCTCAGAGGTAGGATGCTCCTAGGTTCAATTCCCAGTATATGTATGTATGTGTGTATTTAAAAATTCTTAAGAAAGTGAAGTCAAAGCATTGAGACAAGCATGGGGCCCTATTGGACTGCACAGGTTTCAAGCCCCTGAGGTCAGCTCTGCCCACCTTAACCTGCCCTCCTACCACCAAGAAGGACACACAGGTAGAACCCCCTCCTCTTTTCCCTTTTCTAATTCATCTAGCTCTTACCTCCACACAGAGCCAGTGGCCTTCTAATCCTTGGAACTAAATGCTCTCTGAGGCCCAGTGAAAGGCCCTGTCTCTGGGTGGAGGCACCCCACGGCCCATAGCGGGGTGGGGGGGCTTGCACATAGTCAGAAATCACTGTTCTTCTCTGGTGGACACAGCCCTCTGCCAGGTACCTGGCCTGCCACTTGGTGTGAGTGGCAGGCAGGCTGGATTTCATCCACCTCGAACATTCCTGGCTTGGCATCCTCTTGCAGGGAGCAGCCCGTGTAATCCACACAGGGCCGTGCCTAGGGAGCCACTGACTGGTCCCTTGCCATAGAGTGGAAGATAGCCGGCTGCACTGTCCTTTTGCCTTAACCATCCCAAGTGACAATCCCCCTCTCTTGATCTGCCGTCCTTGAGTACTGAGGCTTCTCTGGTTTGTACCCTAGGCTGTAACTCCTTACCCTTTTTATTGGTTCTTTGCTCGTTTATTTTAAAAGTTCCTTTTCTTGTGATTAACTTTTGTCTGTTACTGGGATCTGACAATCCACCGGCAGAACTTCACCAAGTGAGTCTCTTCAGAAGCAGGTGAATCCATTAGACTCCTGTCTTTCTAAGTTGGTGGGGTTTTATATCTAAGATAATACAAACATGAATAAAGATAAGAATTGCATCAAATGAAAACTGAGCAAAAGGGATCATTATAACCTTCATAGTCTTGTAATTCCTGGCTGGCTTGGCTTGAGAGTAAGGCAGGGAAAGGTAAGGATTGCTTTCCTTGCTGACACCCAGAAAGTTATGGGAGATGGAATTCTGCTCGTGTTGGCTCTTTAGACCCCTGCACATGTTCCTGTAGTGAATTATATAAGAGTAGTAGAACGCTTTGCTGAGCCAGACACATTGGCACACACCTATAATCTCAGTACTTGGGAGGCCGAGGCAGGAGGATCGCAGGTTCTAGGCTAGCCTCAGCAATTTAGCAAGACCCTATTTTATTTTATTTTTTTGCGGTACCGGGAATTGAACCCAGGGGTATTATACCTCTGACCTACACCCCTAGCCCTATTTTTTATTCTTTATTTTGAAACAAGGTCTTGCTAAGTTGCAGAGGGACTCACTAAGTAGCTGAGGCTGGCTGCAAACCCAGACCATCCCGTCTCAGCCTCCCAAGTACTGGGATTACAGCATGTGCCACCACGCCCAGCTCTAAGACCCTATTTTAAAATTTTAAAAAAAGGGCTGGGGTGTAGCTCAGAGTTAGAACGTCTATGGGTTCAACTCCCAGCACCACAAAAAGAAAAAAGAAGATGGAGAAGGAGAAGAAAGATCTTGCTGAGTTGCTGCACAACCATCTAGTTCCTGATTCAGATTCCAGAAGAACCAAAGAATGGATTGACTTGGGACAGGGACTACCGGAATATTTTTTTTTTTTTTTGGTACTGAGGACCAAACCCAGGGCATTCTACCTCTGCACCAAACCCTCAGCCCTATTTTATTTATTTACTTTTAAATTTTGAAACAGAGTCCAAGTTGCTGAGGCTGGCCTAGAATCTGCGATCCTCCTGTCTCAGCCTCTCAAGTACCAGAATTACAGGTGTGACCCATTGCACCCAGCCCAGGATATATTTTAAAAGAGCCACATTTTCCCCAAACAGACTACTATTAAATCCTCATGAACTTTTCTAAACTCTTTTATAATGTGTTTAAATATTTTTTCTGTGTGCACGCGTGCGCATGTGTGAGTGTGAGCATGTGTATGCTCATGCACATGTGTATACATCTGTGCTGGGGAGAGAGCTGGGAGTTAAAAGTCCAGTGTCCGTTATAGAAAGCAATACTTTCTCTTATTTACATATTTAGATCTTCAGATTTGTTTTGGGTTTGTCTGCCAGTTCTGATGGCAAAAATTCAGGGTCTGCGGTTTTGAAATAGATTTTGGTAGTAGACCAATGGACTTAAAGACATTCTAGGTAAACAGATATATGAGTAGATATTACATAAAATGTGTATATGTGCTTCCTTACCTTTTCTCTAGATAAATCTAGAATTTGTAAAAATATGAGATTCTCACCATTAAAATATTTAAGGCAGACTAGAAGAATATTTTCTTTGATTTTAATTTGAAAACATCCTTTAACTCTCCCCCCATTGCTTTGTTCCTGATAAAAGAATTGGATTGCTAAGTTGGTACAAATTAATAGGTACCAAGCTTATCAATTGGCATGCAAGCTTAACCATAAAGAGCAGGCACCTAAAAATAACAGTGGCATAAATGACATAGAAATTCATTTCTTTCTCTAATAACATCTCAGGGGTAGATGGTGAGCAAGGCAATATGGTGGCTATAATCCATAAAGACATGTGGGACCTAGGTTTCTAACTCATGTGCTCTAAAGTGGCTTGCAGCTGTGTCCATGTTCTGGGCAGTAGGATGAAGGAGGGGGAAGAAAAATGGCATCTGCCTTCCCTTTAAGCACACATCCTGGAAATTGTCTAGACTCCAGTAGCCAGAACTTAGCCATGAACTTTATAGCAGATAGCCAGGG
Organism: Glis glis; assembly: GCA_004027185.1. NCBI lineage: Eukaryota > Metazoa > Chordata > Mammalia > Rodentia > Gliridae > Glis > Glis glis. The sequence continues at coordinate 53,677 of PVJS01006029.1, read as the reverse complement.
ACCCAGCTACAAGTCACAGCATTCAACATTGTTGAGGAAAGGGAGAATGGATACTGGGTAACAGCTGTCAGTCTCTGTCACGCATATCATTTTGTTTTGTTTTGTTTGTGGTACTGGGAATTGAACCCAGGGACGTTCTACCTCCAAGCTATATCCTCAGCCCTTTTTATTTTTTATTCTGAAACAAGGTCTCACTAAGTTGCTGAGGGCCTCACTAAGCTGTTAGGGCTAGTCTTGAACCTGCAGTCATCCTGTCTCAGCCTCCCAAGTACTGGGGTTACAGGTGTGTGTCACCACATCTGGCCACACTTATCTTTGAGATCAAATTCTGCTCATTGCATTTGTGTGTGTGTGTGTGTGTGTGTGTGTGTGTGTGTGTGTGTGTGTGTAGTACTGGGGACTGAACCCAGGGGCATTCTACGTCCGAGCTACACCCCCAGCCCTGTTTTTTAATCTTTATTTTGAAACAGGGTCTCACTAAGTTGTGGAGGGCTTCACTAAGTAGCTGAGGCTGGCCGCGAACCTGTGATCCTCCTGTCTCAGACTCCCAAGTACTGGGATTACAAGTGTGCGCCAGCCTGTCTTGCTCATTGCATTTTGAACCTAGAACACTAAATGATGTATGACATAAATACCTTGTTAAGAAATTAGACTTAAAATCTGACTTTAATTGCAAACAACTTCGGTATCACAAGTCAGTTTTGATTATTTGCTAGTTGGCTGCCTATGAGATATGTTAAGAACAATTTTGGGGGTCATATATGTAGTGATCAGGGGGAAAATGACATGATCAAAAAGCAGTATCTGTCCAGGCCACAAGAGAGGAGAATGAAGTCATGTACTTACTTTCTCCTTAGTCTTAATTCAGAGAACAACCCCTGTAGAGTCATAGATTTTATAGTAGGTGGCACTGTCAAGGGATTTGTCCTTTTTTCCCCCAGAAATTAATTCCACTGCCACTAAGCCAGGGTTAAAAGTGGGGGAAGAGGTTGGAGTGTTTTTTTTCTCTTTGGTAGGGAAGAGGGGACCTTTGTATATAATGGAAATACCACTGACTAGTGGAAGGAAAGATTAAATTGAATGATGTATAGAAATAAAATGTTTAGGGCTGGGGATTAGTTCAGTGGTAGAATGCTTACCTAGCATGTGTGAGGCTCTGGTGTCAATCTCCAGTACTGCAAATAATGAAAAAAATAATGGAAGGAGGAGGAGGACAAGGAGGAAAATTTTTAGACAAGAAAGCTACCATATGTGGTCATATTCAGGGAAGAAAAGATGAGAAATTGATTAGATAATGTTCTCCTGTCTGAACTCCTGGTCTTGGTCCACTTGGGTACCTATAACATGATACCATGGATTGGGTGCTTACAACAACACACACTTCTCCCAGTTCTGGAGGCTGTAAAGTTCAAGTTCAGGGTGCTGGCAGGTTCAGTGTCTGGTCTCCCTCATAGAGGTGCCTCTTCTTACTATAGCCTCACGTGGTGGAAGGGGTAAAGGACAGGTCTCTTCCTGGCCTCTTCCATAAGGGCACTAATTCCATTTATCAGGGTTCTGCTCTCATGACTTAATCACTTCCCAGAGTCCCCACCTTCTAATTCCATCGCTGGGGGGTTAGGATTTCAACATGGATCGGAGGGGCATGAACATTCAGTCCACTGCACTTGTGTATATAACTGAATTAGCAATTTATCATAGTTTATGCATACTGTCTTGTTTTGCTTTCTTTCTGTGTATCTTGTCTTTTCAACTAGACTCTGAGCTCTTGAGAGACAAGTCTGAATCAGGCCCTGTCTGTGTCCATGACAGTCTCTGTCTCTGTCACAATGTCTTACACCCGGAGAGAGTGCAGTAGATATTTTTGTTTATTGCTTGATTGAAACCATCTAGCAAACTTTTTTTTTTTTAATTCAAAGAGTCTGTTCACTGCACATGTGTTACCGTCTTCAATTTACCTTTCGGATGCTGAGGTTGGAGGTGACCAGTAACTTGTACTATTCTTCCTGTGGTGCTAAGTGTGCTATTGATTGGTAATGGAATTCACTAGAATAAATGGCAGTTGAGGATATCCTTCCTCTCTCTTACCCTGTATCATTTTAGCAGGAGAAGTGAGGACAATTTCCAAGCTTCCCAAAAGAGCTGAATGATAAATAACTGCTCGGTAATTAATATGCTCTTATAGCTCAGAGCCAAACAATGGACCGGGCCTGGCTGTCCTGGTTTTGTTTCCTTGCTCCGCGCCCTGCAGGAGCCGCCCTTGCTCTTGGTTCAGTCCCAGCTCCTCCCTTGCTTGTCTGTGACTGTGGGTGAGTCATGGCACCTTGCTGACCCTCTTTTTCCAAATGTAAGAGAGAGAGAGAGGAGTTGCCACCAGACATGTCTTGCGGCACCTCCAGCTTCTGAAGACCCTCTGGAAACACAAAGCTTTGTTCGTGCTAGAAAGGGGCTCTTCGCGTGGTAACTGTCTTCCCCTCTCCCTTCAACCAGATTTCCTGCTGAGGTAAGTCATGCGGAGTGGGTTTTTTGTCCTTTTTCTTCAGCTTTCAGTTCCTTTTGTGTATGTCTGGCTTGTAAATGTGGTGCATAAATGCTATAATTATAACCCTTTTTGACAGCTCTGTAATTTAATTGTAATTCACTCTGAGCATCTTTTTAAGACAATGATGTGTATTGAAGATGCAGCTGTTCCGATCTCAACAGCTAAACTGAGAGGAATCAGCTAGAATCACAGTCCCAGCAACTGTGGGAACTTCCAGTCCATTCGAGACCAAATACGGGGATACACTCTTTGTGTGTGTGTGTGTGTGTGTGTGTGTGTGTGTGTGTGGTGTATACATGCCTGTGTGACTATTTTTTGAACCCTGGTTCAGCCAAAGTGGCAGTGTAGTGTTTGGAGAGAAATGTCATTTAAAATTGGCCTTTGCATAAATATGCAACTTACTGTGAAATGGGAAATCTCTTAGACTACCTTCTGCAGTAAGCTGAGCTGTGTAGCTTCTGTTAACCTGCAGAGTTTGTCCCTCTGTTACCACGGAGTCGATTCCTGGCAGCGCTGGCTGGGCGTTATTGGAGACTCATCGCTCACTGGGGCTGCCATAACAAGGTACCACAAAGCTGTGGCTCAAACAGCAGAAATCAATGGCCTCCCAGTTGGGGAGGCCAGAAGTCTGAATTCAGGGTGTTGGCCAGGTTGCTTCCTTCTGCATGTACGAGGGAGGGTCCGTTCCAGTCCTCCCCAGCTTCTGGTGGTCTCTGGTGTTCCCTGGCTCGCCCATGATGTTCTGCCCCGTGTTTTCACTGTTTCCTTGATGTGTGTCTCTGTGTCCAAATCTCCTCTTTTTCCAAGGACATCAGTCCCATATTGGGTTATAGCCCTCTCCAATCACTACATTTTAACTTGATGACTTCTATAAAGACCCTTTCCCCAAATAAGGTCACATTGTGACGTACTAGGAGTGCAACCTATCTCTTTTAGGGGAACACAAGTCAACCCATAACACATGTCTGCTTGAATTTGCAGAAGTCTTCTTCTTAGACACAAATAATTTGTGCCCTACAAGTCTTGGATAAATGTAGGGAAGATCTCACAGGAATTATTTATTTGATAATGATGTTCCTTTCATTTATTTTGGGCTGTAACACAGAGCAGTAAATCAACCATCTTTCCTGATATTCAGCCAAGTAGTTGCAGCAGAACCTGGTCTGCCTTTTGACCTTGACTACCCTGAAAGTAGCGTGGGGTGTTATGAAAGAATCAATCATGAGTCACCGCAGAACCTTCTGACTGGCAGATGAATTGAATAAGGGCTCATTTACCTGAAGATCAATTACTTGGTTTTCTCTCCCCCATCTCCATTTCCTGTTGCAAGAGAAAGTTTGAAGATAATTCAAGAGGACGCTCCTGGCCAGGTGTGGTAGTGCACGCTTGTAATCCCAGTACTTGGGAGTCTAAGACAGGAGAATCACAAGTTCAAGACCAACCTCAGCAACTTAGTGAGACCCTCCACAAGTTAGTAAGACCCTGTTTCAAAATAAAAAATAAAATAGGGCTGGGGGTGTAGCTCAGAAGTCGAATGCCCCTGGGTTCAATCTCCAGCACCATAAAAAAATAAAATAAAAAAGAAGAAGATGCTCCTGGCAACCAGAAACTCTTTCATTTGAGGATTCTCAGGGCTAAACCACAGTTTGTTATGAAATAAATTTGAAAATAGTACCTAAATTAAGGAAATAAAATGGAAGGAGTGGAGATAGCTTGCTGTGGTAGATGTAACAGGGAACTGGCTTTTAGGAAAACAGACTCCGGGTCAAGGCTCTGCTGTAACTAGTGTGATCCTGGACAAGTATATTCATCTTTCCATTACTAACTGTTCTGTATGAGCATTAGCTCATGGGGTGATCTCTCGAATACCTTCCAGGTTGCTGTCCTGTGATTCCAGGATTACTAGTTCATAAGGAGATGCTAGCTAGGCAGTAGTTAGATAGTAGTGATTTAGGTCAGTGCTCAAATATTTGTAAAAAGTTGTAAAAAAATGTTGAATAAGAGATTTACCCTCATCTGTGAAACCAGAAATGACCACGCAGTGCCTTGAATCACAGTGTGGAATCACTGGTATCACCACAGGGAGGTAACATGAACAAACTGATTGAGGATGTTTATTGAAAGAAATACAAGAAAGGAGATAAGATTGTATTTGCCTGAAAGAAAGAGAAAGGAAGTAAAGGCACTGGGAAGCCTGCCTGTAGGCACTGCAGGCAGGACACTGGTCTGGAGGGCCAATTACATGAGCTCCGCACTTCCACACGTTGATCAGCAGCCACACCTGTGTCCTTGTCACTGCTCAAGTGTATTTCTGCAAATGCTTACTTTCCCCATACGCTCAAATATGTCCTCCTAAAATTACCAGGAAAACAAAATGAGACGATCGAAGAAGTCCTTTGCTTTCTGGGAGATGAGCAGAGGAATCTAATCAGGAGGACTTGTGATTTTAAGTCTTTGCTCTTGTGACCAAATCAGCTCTCCATAAACAAGCTTTTAAAATATACTTTTAAGGCAGGCATAGTGGCGCATGCTTGTAATCCTAGTACTTGGGAGGCTGAGACCAGAGGATCCGGGTTCACGGCCCGCCTCAGTTACTTAGTGAGGCCCTCCACAACTTAGTGAGACCCTGTTTCAAAATAAAGAACAAAAAATAGGGCTGAGGGTGTCAGTCACAAGTAGAATGCCGCTGGGTTCAGTCCCCAGTACCGCAAAAATAAATAAATTAATTAAAATAAATAAAATATACTTTTATTGGTGCATTGTAATTATACATCATCGTGAGATACAAAGTGATACAAATATGCATGCGCACAGCACTTAGTGTTTCCCTCCAGATCCCACGCCCTTCCCCCTCCTCCTCCCCGTACATGTTAGTGAGATCGGTAGTGAGACCTTCATATATGGCAGAGCATTATTTCAACTGTCTCCTTCCTCAAGCCTCCATTTTCGCCTCCCCACCTCCTTCCCGCGATCCCCTTCCACTATTCTGCTGGTCTCTTTGAGTTTTACTCTGCTCAGTAAGAAATAAGACAGTGGGATCTTAGCTGGTACACACTCAAGGGCAGGGCCCTCTTATTTGAAAGAGTTAGAGCCTGCTGGAGCCTATTGCAAGAAGGGGACAAACCCCACTACAGCTTTTGCTGTGTGGTGTGACTAGCACAAGATGTTGATTTCAAGGGCCATCTGGAATGAAGATGAGCCAATAAATTCATTTCAGTGGATTGGTATATGTTTTTTTGAAGTCTGGCTTTTGATATTCTTTTTTGGAATCCCATTCTTTGAACTTAGGACCCCTGGGGAAGACGTTGGGTTGGTTGTAAAGCATAATTACTCATTTATTAAATACTGATGAGAGAAAGTAAGAGTATGGACTGTGACATGTACTATCTCATAGGTTTGAACAAAGGACTCTGGGCAGAGTGGAAGCAGGAGTTAGTTCTGCTAGGGAGCACAGTCCCTGGTAGTCCTGCAAATGGGAGATGATGGCAGGCTTCTGAAAGGGTGTAGCATTTCAGCTGGGACTTGAAGGATTGGTAGAAAGTAAAACCTCACTAGATGGAAGAATGAAAAGAAGTTTCAGGCAGAGAGATAACTATTGACAAAGAAGAAAGAAAGTGCTTGGTGTTTCCAGAATCCAGCCAGGAATGCAGCATGCTTGGGGTTCAGGATTTGTAGTGAGGGGTGATAGCAAACCCTTGGAAAGCTGTAGGTCAGGGCTAGATTATGAGAGACGTTGAATGCCGTCCCATGCCAGGGAGTTGAACTTGATCCTCTAGGTAAGAGGGAAACACTGAGTGTTTTTAAGCAGGATCAGATCTACTTTTGGGGATGAGCACCCTAGCAGCCACATGGAGTAGGGGTGGGAAGGCACAAGACTGCAGACAGGAAATGCATTGGGAGGCCACTGTGATGCTCCAGTGGAAAACACCAAGAACAGTATGTCTGCCATACGTGTTTGTTGTAAGGGGGGAAAGGAATGCAGGTTAACATTTTCTTGTAAATGCATTTGACAAGTCTCGAGAGAGATTCACATAAAACTAAAAACAATGGTCTCTCAGGGAGGGGGAAGTTGACAAGAGGAGTGGGGTGGGAGGTTACTGTATACCTTTTTCACTTTTGAGTTTTTGACCTATGGGAATTTATTAACTGTTTAAAAATTAAATGAAGAAAGACAAATTGTGAAACCAGTGCCCTAAAAAACAAACAAAACAGCAGGTCTTAGCCTTGTAATAACCGTGGTGAACATTTGTGAGTAAAAGTTCCCTGAAGAAGTTTACAGCAGGCAAGAGATAATGAACCCCTGAACTACAGGGATGTATCTTCAAGTCTCTTCTAATCCAGAGGTTCCCCCTCAATCTCTTTTTCATTTCCTCTCTTCTTCCTCCTCCTCCTCCTCCTCTTTTTTATAACACCGTGAGTTTGCTGAGCTCCCGCAATCTGGATTTTACTGATCACATCCCTGCGGTGTATTTTATATATTCCTCTGTTCTCCGTATTTTCTGTAAATTGGTAGAGATTGAGGTGCTATCAGATTTAGATTAGATTTTTTTTCAAGTCTACTTCATAGGTGGCGTGTTCTTCCATCAGGGGCCAGATAATATCAGATTGCCTCATTTTTTGTGGCTTCTAGTACTTTTATGGTTTCATTTTTAACATGTTAATCTTTGCTCCACTTGGAGTTAGTTTATCCTGGTGTGTGATATAAATATGATCCTAATTTTATCTTTTTCCATTTGGCTCTCCAGCTGTCCCACAACATTAATTGAATGTTATCTTTCACTACTCATTTAAGATACCATTTTTATCATATGTTAAATTCCCAATGTATTTGGTCTATTTTGGGGCTTTCTATTCTGCTCCATTGATCTGTCTATTCATGCAACAGTTTTATACGGCTTTAATTATTGAGGGTCTAAAGGCATTTTAATATCTAATAGGACTAGTTTACCCTTATTACTATCCTTTTTCAGAGCTTTCCTCACTGTTCTTTTTATTGGAATTGATTTTGATTTCTAGGTTAGGAAGAATGATATCTTTATGATATCAAGTTCTCCTATCCAAGGCCAGGTGTCCTTTTCCATTTGATCATTTGTCATTTATTTATTTATTTTTGAGAAGGGGTCTCACTATGTCACCCAGGCTGGTCTCAAACTCCTGGACTCAAGCGATTTTTTGCCTTAGCTCCCCAAGCGCAGGGCTACAGGCAGGCACCACCATGCCTGGCTGTCTGTCTTTTTCTTTTTTGTGATTCTGGGGATTGAACCCAGGGGCATTCTACCTCTGAGCTACACCCCCAACCCTTTTTATTTTTTGTTTTGAAACAGGGTCTTGCTAGATTGCTGCTAGTCTCACTAAGTTGCTGAGACTGGTCTCAAACCTGGGATCCTCTTATCTCAGCCTCCCAAATACTGGGATTACAGGCATGTATTACCACGCCCAGCCTGGGAGTACTCTTAAACCCTATTCCTGACAATTTAGATATTGTTCAGTGTCGTAAGAAAATATAGTTAATGTGTGCATAGAGCCCTGAAAGCAAAATATTAGGTTTTATGAGGTAGCTAGCGTTCAATGAGCAAAATAGCAACACATGAAGCTGTAAGAAGTGGGGCCTTCTTATCCATGTGCAGTTCCGTTGGGTTTTCCACCAAGGTTGGAATCCTGTGTTTTTTAAGGACAGAAAATATTGTTGATGATCAATGATGATCATTGATGATTAATCGTCATTGAAACTAAGACTATGGCCCGGAGGAGGCATATTGTAAATATTTGATGATTTGGTGAACTAAACTAACCCACACCATCCCTTTAGATGGGCACGTTCTGGGGGCCTACGAATCTTGACATGAATTTGGTGGTTGATGTAAATCACTTTTCAGTCCTGGTATCCCGCTGCAGAACAGCTTCTGAGGATAGGAGAAGTGCAGGTGAAAAACTGGACTTTTTCTCTGCGCATTATGTTGGCTCAATTAGCCTCTATCCCTGAATGACCCCAGAGGGCAATAGTGTAATAAATTTTATTATGATGATTCTGACTCAGCAAAAGAGGGTAACATTATGTTCTAGATGCTCTGTGGATAAGAGAAAATTTAAGGAATCCATTTTGGAAAGGATTCCATTAAAAGTAGTAAGCACAATGTGAGAGATAGACTTTTGTTAACTTAAAATCGGCTATTTCCAGGGCTAGGGATGTAATTCAGTGGTAATGTGCTTGCCTAGCATATGTGAGGCTCTGAGTTTGCTCCTGGCAATACAAACACACACACACACACACACACACACACACACAGAATCCTGTTTCCTTCCTGATTTGATAAGCAAAATTGTTGCTGTAACTTTTTTGACAATTGAATAAGCCACTCATTCTCTTTTTCTTCCCCAGTCACATTTCTTCTGAACCTGAGCCTTAGGGAATAATCACAGCCAGACACAGAACACGAGTGCTAGAAAAATTCAGGCCCGAGACACAAGAGTATGTGGAAAAAAAAAAAAGTCTGAGCTTCACTGATACTGTGAGACAGAATGGCCATGTGAGAAGGTCATAGATCAGAGCAAGGTAGCATCAGTCACTGAAGGAAACTTCCGGCCTTTCTGAATTTACTGAGAGCTTCTGGGTCTCCCTTGCCAAAAACTGCTTTGTGATCTCCTTACAAAAAAGAGAACCAGATTTCAGAGTAGAGATCAGCCAACTTTTGTAAAGGGCCAGATAATAAATACTTTAGGCCTTGTGGGCCACGTGGACTTGTTGTAACTCTTCACTTCCTGTGTGTGTGTGTGTGTGTGTGTGTGTGTGTGTGTGTTGAACCTAGGGGCATTCTGCCTCTGAGCTACACCCTCAGCCCTATTTTATTTTTTTTGAAACAGGGTCTCACTAAGTTGCAGAAGGCCTTGCTAAGTTGCTGAAGCTGGCCTTGAACCTGTGGATCCTCTTGTCTCAGCCTCCTGAGTAGTAGGATTAGAGGCATGAGCCACCACACCTGGCTTCAAGTCCATCTTTGTAGTACAAAAATAGCCATAGTCAGTGCTTAAACAAATGAGTCTGTCTATATTCCAATAAAACTTTATTTACCAAAACATGTGTGGGCCAGACCTCATTTTAGAGAATTATATGGATTTTTGAAGTGGAGTATCAGCAACAGGTGTGCTATATCTCATACACAAAAACTGCATTTTAGAAGGTTCTGTTTTCTAGGAAATGATTTGCCAGTGATCTGGTCACTTTCTCTCTCTCTCTTTTCCTCTCCCTCTCTTTTCTCTCTTTCTCCCTATGTCTTATAAGCTACTTAACCTCTACCTATCCTTTAGTCCTGGCCCAGTAGTAAAGCTAATTTTCTTTATTAAGCAGTAGATGTATAAGGAGCATCATATTAGCTTGGCTGTGTGTTCTGCTTTCCTTCTACACTTGGTCTCAGGTCTTGGGTCCTGCCCGCCTCTTAGCACTCTACTGGTACCCCAGTTCCCCTAAGACTGAAATTCTGCCCAGTTCTCCTAACGCTAGTCATTTCAGTGACTAGTTCCTCATACAATGCTAAGTGCTGTATGGAAACCTAAACAAATTGTTCTGACTTTTTATTTTTACTGAGTACCTACTCTGTGTTAGACCTTGATATAAATTTATGAATAAAAGTATTTGATACCACCCTTTGCCAGGAAAAAAAAACTAATCTTCTAACAGAAACAAGACTTCAACACAGTAAGCAATTAAAAATTGGGTAATTTAACTAATGTGGTTTAACAAATTATTGAACAAATATGGTTTAGTACAAAGTATATTAAATACAATTAAATGTTAAAATGAGCAATTCAGATTTTGGTTGCTTTTGGTGGAAGATTTTATCTTCTAGCCTCATGTGCTAAGCCTTGAAGGCTATGTTAAATTTGACTAAGTAAAAAGGAAGAGAGGAAGACATCCCAGGTGAGGGTATCATTGTGCCTGAGTCTCTGGGGCATGTTGGAGAGAAGTGGAGAAAAGGTCAAGGAGCCGTAGGCACTGGATGATGGAGGAGGACCTGGGAAGCCACACTGAGGTTGCAGCGTTATGGAGAGGATGTTAGGGAACACCTGATGGTATTTTATGTGGTTTAGTGGAAAGTAAGTTGTAATAGAAGAATGATGAACTAAAAACCAGAAGTTCAAGGTTCCTGTCTCAACCCTGTCATTTATTAACCATGAGCCCTTGGAGTCATCACTTAAAATCTTGGAGCTTACGTTTCCTTATCTGTCCAATGACAAGTACATACCACAGAGATGTCCTGACGATAAAACGAGAAAGAGATGTGAAAAATGTTTGGAAAGTCATAGCTAAGGTTCGCTAGAGATGTGAGAGACTGCGATACTCTAACAATGGTGATGCAGGGAGCTGATGCCCACAGCAGAACGAATTGTATGGGAGAAACTAGACAGAAGGCGGTTTGCTGCGGCCTCGTGTTGCTGCGTTTGAACGTATGCGTTCCTCCAGGATTCCTATGTTGGAACTTAAACCCTAAGGTGATGGTGTTTGAAGGTGGGGCCTTCGGGCAGTGAGTAGGTCATGTGGGTTCCACTCTTGTGAATGGAATTCACGCCCTTAGAAAGGGGCTGGAGAACACGAGCTATAGGCCCTTTGCCTTTCCACCTCTTCCTCTATGCAAGGAGCAGAGTTTGTCCCTTTTATGCCCTCTGCCATGTGAGGGCACAGCAAGAAGAAGCCATCGATGAAGAATAGGGCCCTTGCCAAGCACCAAATATTCTGGCACCTGGACCCTGGACTTTCCAGTCTCTAAAACTGTAAGAAATTTATTTCTATTGTTCATAAATGACCCAGTTTAAGGTATTTTGTTATAGCAGCCTGAATGGACTAAGATACATGGGGATGAAAAAAAAGAGTGCCTGAAGTATGTCATGTGTAGATTACCAGTTGAGAATAACCCAAATACAATAAGAAATCCACAGTAAACCTCTACTGAACACACACCCTGATGCTTTTTTGCCGATGCAAAATGCACCTCATGATCATATTATAAACTAGACGCAGGACAGCTTGTTTCTGTCTCCTGTTGCTGTGTGGTACACCTAAGTGCTGCATGTACCTTCTTTTTTTTTTTTTTTTTTTGGGTGGTACTTGGGAGTGAACCCAGGGGCATTCTACCTCCGGGCTTCACCCCCAGCCCTATTTTTTATTCTTTATTTTTGAGACAGGGTCTCACTAAGGTTGCAGAGGGCCTCACTAAGTAGCTGAGGCTAGCCGCGAACCCAGATCCTCTGGTCTCAGCCTCCCAAGTACTGGGATTATGCATGTACCTTCTGAATTAAGAAAAGCTTGCCTTTTTCCGGGCATGGTGGAGCACACCTATAATCTCAGTACTTGGGAGCTGAGATAGGAGGGATCACAGGTTCAAGGACAGCCTCAGCAACTTAGCAAGACTCTCAGCAACCTAATGAGACCCTGTTTCAAAATAAAAATTTAATTGGGCTGGGAGTGTAGTGCAGAGGTAGAATGCCTATGGGTTCAAACCCCAGTATAAAAAAAATAAAAAAGAAAGAAGAAAAGCTTGCCTTTTTACAAACTCAGCCAGGGCTAAGGCATGTACCAGAGAGCTCATGAGCTGCTTTTCATCCCCATTGCCTCCATGGATGCCCCTTAAGACTCTGATCTCTCTCTCTGAATATCTCACTCCATCTCTCAGTTTCTTTCTTTCTTTATTTTTTTGTGGTACTGGGGATTGAACCCAGGGGCATTCTACCTCCGAGCTATACCCCCAGCCCTATTTTTCATTCTTTATTTTGAAACAAGGTCTCACTAAGTTGCAGAGGGCCTCAGTAAGTAGCTGAGGCTGGCTGCTAACCCGGATCCTCCTGTCTCAGCCTCCCAAGTACTGGGATTACAAGCGTGCACCACCACGCCTGGCTCTTTCAGTTTCTTTAGATGGGAAAGCAACTAACAGGGTAAAACTTTGAGCAAATTTAACTGCCTAGCTATAACAATATCTTCTGGGGAAAAGGAAACCATGCCCTTATGTTTGCCCTTGCACCAAAAATGTAATTGCTTATTATTTCCTTGTGTATTTTATCTTCCTTTTAAAGCTTAAAAATAGTCCACCTCCCTCCCCATCTGTTCTCCACATTAATTGCTCTGGGCAGGAAGAACTTTCTTCAGTATGGGTTTTCTTCCTGTTTTGAGTTTTAAGTCCATTACCTAGCCCAGCTGCCTTATTGTTTAACTTCTTAATCTTCTTCTTGCTGGAATTGGGAAATGCCCTTGGTGCCCGCTGAAGAGGCTAGGCACGGAGACTGAAATGACCCTTAGCTCCTTTTATAAAAAGCATGCATGACTTTTTCTGTAATTAACCTTGGGTGGCAGTCTGGCCTCTTCCAGTTGAATTGCGGGTATATCAATTGCTTGACTAAACAGGACGTGCTGAGTGCTACTTTCTGCCTGTGCTAGCCTGGGTGGGAGACACAGAGGCACAAGGTAATGCTCCTATACTTGCAAACATAGAGTCTACTTGAAAAGCAGTGGTATGTTGGAAAGGATTAAACTCCAAGTTAGAAGACCTAGCTCTGCAGCTAACTTGCATTATGACCTTACCTCAGCTTCTTTTTCTGAAAAATGAATGGATGGACCTGGCCAGTGGCTTTCAAGCAGTGTTTCTTAAGGATTCTTGGCGCTTAGGACAGAGGGCTGAGCTCAGTCTCTCAACCTCTTCAAAATGCTCATCTTTTTTTTATATATTAGGTTTCCATATACAATTTCAATTAAAGATTTTCAGAAAGTATTTGAAAGTAAGTAGACTAAATGAGTCCTGACCTCTCCTCCAGTTTTGATTTTATGTGAGCCTAAGATTTGGCAACAAGATATTAAAACATGTATAAGTGTGTGCTAGGTTGTATAATGGAATTCTCTTATCAGTCATTCAACAAACATTCACTAAATTCCTTGCGGGCTGGAGAATGTCGTAGTCTCTGGACGTCATAGCTGTCTTCAGTTAGGTGCCCTCTGGATTGAGATCAATATGTGTGTGAAGTTTAATATGGTTGGTTGTCCTAGGTGGAAATAGAAAGGAAAATTGCTAACAAGTCTTCCACCTAAAAATTTACTCTTACACTTCTGATTTCTTTTTCTTTGAGGCCATGTTTCTGTATAGAGTGAAATTGCAACATTATATATATAAAATATATATATAGAAAATATAGAAAGGTGGAAATAGAAAGGAAAATTGCTAACAAGTCTTCCACCTAAAAATTTACTCTTACACTTCTGATTTCTTTTTCTTTGAGGCCATGTTTCTGTATAGAGTGAAATTGCAACATTATATATGTCATAAATCAAACCATCTTAGATGCCTGACCTATGATGGCTCCACTTCTGATGTTCCAACTTGGTGATGGTGTGGAAGTGTACCCACACAAGCATTCTGGTTTTCACTTTCACTTCACTATTCAACAAATTGCATGAAGTATGCAGCACTTTATTATAAAATAGGCTTTGCATTAGATGATGTTGCCCAACTGTAGGCTAATGTAAGTGTTCTGAGCATGTTGAAGGTAGGCTAGTGTAAGCTATAATGTTTGGTAGGTTAGATGTACCAAATGCATTTTCAACTTAGGATATTTTCCATGTATGATAGGTTTATCCAGAGATGACCCCATAGTAAATCAAGAAACATAATGTATATCTGTCATGTGTATATGTGAGTGCACACACACACACACACACACACACAGAGTTTTGTATCCTGACTTTTTATTTAACCTTAGAGTATGGATATTTTCCTAAGTGCTACTAAGGTGGGGCAGTAAATATTGTCCAACAATACACAACCAACACATAGCACAATGCCTGGCCAATAATAAATGCTCAAAAATATTTACTAATCAAATTATTTGTCAAATGAATACCATGAAATGTAAAAAGTTGTGTTTCTGACTATTCTATGATACCAAAAGCTCCTGTTTTCAATCTTCTAAAGCTGAATGTACACACCCAGCAGCTCCACTCCTAAATGAATAGCTAACATAAATGCATACTTATATTCTCCAAAATACATGTTCTAAAATGTGGTAGGAGCAATACAAATAATGAGAAAAACTATAAACTACCCAATTGTCTATCAACACATACTGATAAAAGTGTGTGGATTCATACATGCAATACAAGACAACATTAGCAATGAGCAGTTCAAACTGTACACAAAGCCAGATACAAAAGTGTGAATGCAGCATAATTCTGTTTACATAAAGTCCAGGGAAAACAATCTGTGCTGTTAGAAGTCAGGAGAGGGAACTTGAAAAGAGCTTCTGGGTGCTGGTACTGTGATTTCTTGGTGTGGGTGCTGGTTACACGGGTGTGTGTCGGTTTGCAAAAACTCATCAAGCTGTACTCGTAAGATATGTGTACTAAGCTGGGCATGGTGGCACACGCTTGTAATCCCAGTACTTGGGAGGCTGAGACAGGAGGATCACAGGTTCACAGTCACAGGGCAACTTAGTTCTCTGAAACTTAGTGAGTCTCTGTTGTAAAACAAAAAATAAAATATGGCTGGGGGTGTAGTTCAGAGGTAGAATGCCCTTGGGTTCATCCCGAGGACCACACACACACACAAAAAAGATATGTACTTATATATGTATTGTAACTTAAATTTAAAAAAAACTCCTATACTTTTAACATCATAGGTGATCCAATATACTAATAAAGTGCTATTAAGCACTTTAAGGATTTGATCATATTCCATTTTTAAAAGGTAGAATTGAGCCGGGCATGGTGGCGCATGCTTGTAATTCCAGTACTTTGGGAGGCGGAGACCGGAGGATCCGGGTTCGTGGCCAGCCTCAGCTCTCTCTCTCTATCTCTCTCTCTCTCTCTCTCTACTTAGTGAGGCCCTCCGCAAATTCATGAGACCCAGTTTCAAAAATAAAGTATAAAAAATAGGGCCGGGGGTGTAGTGTAGAGGTAGGACGCCCCTGGGTTCAATCCCTGGTACCGCAAAAAAAAAAAAAAAATGTAGAATTGACTCTCATGCATCTGTTTATTAAGGTAACTCTTGAATGTATTCCAATGTCTTTCCATAATTCCCCATGACAGTATGTATCACACCATGTTATGATTGTCTGCTTTTCTTTTCTCACACTAGACCTTAAGTTTCCTGGGGTAGGAGCATCATTTGTCTTTATCACATTATATCTTTAGCACCTAGGAGACACTCAAGTGCTTACTGAGTGGATGAATGAATAGTTCACATGGAAGATCTATGAGCGGGGCCCTCGCTTGCCCTTTGTTCTCTATTATGCTGGGCGCTGGTCTAGGCTTCTGGTGGTCATTCTGTTTCTTGATTGATTGATTATAGTACTGGGGATTGAACCCAGGATGACACACTGAGCTACATCCCCAGCCCATTCATTCATTCATTCATTCATTCATTCATTCATTATTTTGAGATAGGGTATTGCTAAATTTCCCAGGCTGGTCCTGAACCTGCAATGTTCCTCTTTCAGCCTCCCAAGTGCTGTAATTACAGGGGTGTGCCACCATGCCCAGCTTCATCTTTTAAAAATCGTTTTGGCAACTCTAAATCTTTTTCATATGAACTATAGAATTGGTCAACTTCAACAACAACAACAAAACCTGGTGAGAATTTGATAGGGATTATGTCGAATCTATAGATCAATTTGGGGAGAAGTGATAACAGCATTGCGTCTCCCAAAGTGAATATGGTATATCTCTCCAATTATTTAGGTTATCTCCTATTTCTCTTTATCAGCATTTTATAGCTTCAGTGTACAGGTCTTTGACATTTGTTGTCATATTTCTTCTTAAGTATGCTATCTTTTACAATGGTGTCATTTTTTTATTGAACCCAGGGGCATTCTACCTCTGAGCTACACCCCCAGCCCTATTTTTTATTCTTTATTTTGAAACAGGGTCTCACTAAGTTGCAGAGGACCTCACTAAGTAGCTGAGGCTGACCATGAACCTATGATCCTCCTGTCTCAGCCTCCCAAGTACTGGGATTATAAGCGTGCGCCACCATGCCTGGCTGTCACTTTTATTATTTCAATTGATTGTCACTATTTCATAGAGAGAGAGTCGATTTTTCTGTATTGATATGTATCCTGCAGTCATTCTAGACTCACTAGACACAGAGGCTTCTTTGTAGATTCTATCATTTTTATCATAGCTGTATTGAACTATAATTCATATACTATAAAATTCAGCCTTTTGAAGTGTACACGTCAGTGTTTTTTAGTATGCTCTATGTTATGCAACTATCACCACTATCTAATTTTAGAGTTTTCTTCATCCCCCAAACAAACCGATACCCAATAGCAATCACTTCCCAGTCCTCCCCTCCTCTCAGCCCCTGGCAATCACCGATCCATTTTCTGTCCCTCTAGTTTTGCCTTTTCCATAAATGAAGTTGTATAATATGTGTCCTTTTGTGATTCTTCTTTCACTTGATTCTTCTTTCACTTTAAAACTTTCAAGGCTCATCTCCATTGTAGCATGAATAAGTGCTTCATTCCTATTTACGACTAAATAATATTATATGTGACATTTTCTTTGTTCACTTAACAGTGGGTGGACACTTAGGCTGTTTAACGAACATTTTTTAATGATTATCAATAGCACTGAGTGGACATCCATATACAAGTTTTTATATGGTGAATCTATCAATTCTTTTTGTGTGCGTGATCCTGGGGATGGGACCCAGGGGCATTCTACTTCCGAGCAACACCCCCATCCCTCTTTTATTCTTCTGTTTTTTGAAACAGGGTCTCACTAAGTTGCTGAGGCTGGCTGCAAACCTGCGATCCTCCTGTCTCAGCCTCCCAAGTACGGGGATTACAAGTGTGCGCCACCACTCCCAGCTTCATCAATTTTTAAACTCGGTTGTTACAATAAAGCTTATTTTTGTAAAAAAGAGAAAACAAAGCTTAGAGAAGAATGAGTGAAGAGTGAACAGTTTTGATAGGTAACTACATGGTTTGGCATCCTAGTGGTGCCAGAAATTGGGAAAGGGAGGGCATGTTGGTTGATTTGCTTTCATAGGACATAATTATATATGATGTGATTCTAAGTGGAAATGACAGCTGAAATGTGGGTAAAAGATTAAGGCTGAAAATATAGACTTAGAAATTAGCACAGTGTAGCCGGGCGTGGTGGCGCACGCTTGTAATCCCAGTACTTGGGAGCCTGAGAACAGAGGATCTGGGTTTGCGGCTAGCGTCAGCTACTTAGTGAGGCCTCCACAACTTAGTGAGACCCTGTTTCAAAATAAAGAATAAAAAATGGGCTGGGGGTGTAGCTCGGACATAGAGTGCCCCTTGGTTCAATCCTCAGTAGCAAACACACAGAAAAAAAGAAAGAAATTAGTACAGTGGTACTGTTAAAGCCAAGGAACCTCTCTGATTTTCTCTGAAGCAGAATTAAGCAAGATATGCCCTTTGCACCGCCCCGCAACTGAATTCATAGGAATCTGTAGAGTAAGGTAGAGTCCTATTGTATTTAAAGGCATGTTTCCAGAATTCATTACCATGTGTATGTGTATCAAAAAATAATGGACTTTGAGGTATGTGCAAATGGCAGGTTTTAGGTTTTTGTTTGTTTGTTTGTTTGTTTGCTTGCTTGTTTTGAAGTGTTGGGGATGGAACTCAGGGGCACTCTACCTTTGAGCTACACCCCCATCTCTATTTTATCTATTTATTTATTTATTTATTTATTTATTTTTGCGGTACTGGGGATTGAACCCAGGGGCATTCTACCTCCGAGCTACCCCCCCCCAGCCCTATTTTTTATTCTTTATTTTTGAAACAGGGTCTCACTAAGTTCCAGAAGGCCTCACTAAGTAACTGAGCCTGGCCGTGAACCTGCGATCCTCCTGTCTCAGCCTCCCAAGTACTGGGATTACAAGCATGTGCCACCACACCCGGCCTATTTTTTATTTAGAAACAGGGTCTCACTGAGTTGCTGAGACAAACTGTGGATTTTTTCAAAGAAACAAAATGCTTCACCCAGTTTTCATTAAATAAAATGACTAAGAAAAGATCCAGTGAGAATCAGGGAAGAAATTGTAAAAGGTCCTATTAACTCATATCTGACCAAATGCCGTAAAGTAATAAATCTTGGAATGTTTGTCAAGTCAAAGCTTTCATGGAACACTGATAAGACATCTAAAGCTAGAGCTGTCTGGACTTGCATAAACCACTTAAGGATTCTGTTTAGGAACAGTGAGATATTATAGAACTCAGAAACTTTCATTTTGTGAGATGTCTATGGAAAGATTATTTGAGGTTATTTTTATTTCCTTGGAGGAACAAGAAAGGGATTCGCATATTCTGTGGTGCTGCAGACTCATTAAATACCAGCTCACATCTGCATCAGTGAAGCTGAGTCTTTTGAGTAATAGCATTGCTCTCTTTGAACAAAGGTATCAGACAAGCCACTTGTCGACAACTCACAATCACACACATAGTCTCCCGGGACACTGGCTGCAAAGTACTAGTTGAAGGTCACACTTCACGTGCTCCATATATAGAAAGGACAATCCTGTCCAGATCAGTCTATTCAACCACACCCACCAATGCTAATCATTGACAGTAGGTTCAGCTTTTAAAACAAAGGTCTAAGCACCACACAGGAAACGACTGATAGATTTGATCCTATAAAATTTAAAAATTTGTGCTGCAAAATATGCCATGAGAAAAGTTAAAAGGCAAACAAAGAAGATATTTGCAGCATATGACAAATGTCACCTCCTCTAATTCAGCCTGGGGAGTCATGCAGCCTCACTCCAACAGTAGTCACAGGCCTGCCCAGGTTGAGGAGGGCGTACAGACACCACCTGTCTGTCCATAGAGGAGCATCAGTGATCAAAGAGCAAGGAAGGGACAGGCGACAGTAGGGTGGCCATTTTGGGAAAAAACAATCTGCCCCATTCATTTTTAGGACTTTTGATACATAACTGCCACTTAGCCACTGCAAATATTGTACAGTGATGAAAATGATTTTTCAATGAAATTCCTAAACAAAGGTATTCTTCTTCTCCACCTTGCCAATCTGAAAAAAATTTTTAAAAAAAGGTCACCTCTCTCTCAATTTTTTAATTTACTTTTTTGGTTACTATTGAAGTTAAAAACATTGATATATTTCCTTTTGTAAACTGCCTGTTGACATCTTTTGCAGAAAAATGAGATAGTCATAATATCTGAAATTTTGAATTCGAGTCTTAGAAAGCAATGACTTCAACCCCCCTCCTTTTACCATTATGGAAATGGAGTCACAAAAAGTCCCCAGTTCAGAGTTCTCTAAACTCTTGCAAAGCTTCCATCAGGTGATTCAGCATTTTGAATTGTTAAGTAAATGCTTTGGGTGTATGTGGCAGTAATTAAAAAATAATTTGCCATTTAGAACTGTAGTCAAGGGAGAAATAATGTTCTGGCAGAAATCTTACAAAAAAGACTCCTAGTCTTGGACAGGGTATGTAGCTCAGTGGTAGAGCACTTACCTAGCTCATGCGAGACCTGGGTTTGAGCCCTAGGACTCCCTGTCCAAGAAACCTGTTCTGGTTGGGATCTGGAATGTTCTCCAAAAGATCATGTACTTAAAGGCTTGTCCCCAATGCAGCGATGTCCAGACACGAGGCTGTTGATGGATGGTTGGATCCTGAGGGCTCTGACCTCATCAGTGGATTGATCCTTTTGATGGATTAACAATCCGAAAGTATTGTAGTGGTGTAAACTGTAGGCAGGTGAGGCATGGTTGGAGGAAGTAGGTGCTAGGGGTGTGACCTTAGGGACTATATCTTGTCCCTGCACCCTTCTTTCTCTCTCTTTTTTTTTTTTCTCTCTGCTTCGTGGCTGCCAAAAGCTTTCCTCCACCATGTCTTCCACCATGATGTTCTGCCTCACCTCAGGCCCAGAGCAATGGAGCCCGCCGACCATGGACTGGAACCTCTGAGACCATGAACCAAAGTAAACCTTCCTCCTCTAAGTTACTTGGCAGGTGTTTTGGTCACTGCAACAAAATGCTGACTAACACAGAACCTGTCTCTGTAAAGAGGGTCCTACCTTCACAACACCTCTAGGATTCAGTGCTATTTATTCCACTGTACAGCACTGACAAAAGAGCACATGCTTAACCATGCCTTTCAGTCTGCAGTTCCTCAAAGCACTGTGTTGGGTACTGGACATATGGTGGGACCCAAAACAAACTGCCCTTGCGGAACATTTCTTATGCTAGTAGAGATGGACAATAAACAAAGAGCCACAGAAATAAATATAAAATTGCAAGTCGTGATAAGCATTGTGAAGGAAAAGTGCAGGGTAAATGAGAGTGCCAAGCAGGGGCGCTATTTAAGTATCATTGAGGAAGTGATGTTTAGGCTGCAACACGAGTAGGAGAGATCCAGGCAAGAGTTAGGGGAAGGGTTTTCAATGAGAAGGCAGAGGCCCAAAGAAAGGGGGGGGCTGGTATGTTTGAAGAACTGAAAAGAAACCAGTGTGACCTGAGGGGCGTGACCTCAAGATGAGGCCAGAGGGCAAGCGAGGCCAGAGCAGGGGCTCCATCCTAAGGATTCTGAAGCTTTCGTGGCCTATCTTGTTGAAAGAGCCCTTGGCTACTATGGGGAGAAAAGGGGAGCAAGGGCTGGGGGTAGGTAATGATGTAAGTGGATTGTATTCATCCAGCAAAAATGAGACTAGGGTGCTGATGGCTGATAGATAAAAATGCCAACAGATATTTCAAAGTAAGAGTTCAGGACTTATGTCACATTTCAGTATTGTTTTTGATTCATTATGTACAAGTCCTGGAGTGAGTGGTTGGCCTTTATTGATCGTGTTGTAGGGGAGGAAAGTTGGTCTTGTTGTTGTTGTTGTTGTTGTTGTTTGTCTTTTCTCATTCATCTCTAGGTTCTAGGTTCATAGCTGGGGCACCTATTACAGAAATGCATGCAAATTCATTTTACATAAGTTTTAGGTGACATGCAACACAGGAGCCTACATAAAAAAATAAAGACCCAAAGAAGCCGGAAACCCGTATATGTTTATGCTGTTTGTTGAAGAGTGGACAGTCACGGAGAAACATGATTGGAGGAAAGAAGAGTCCAGTCTCGTGGCAGTAAACAGGGGGAATTTTACCAGGCCTGTTTGATCTACTGCCTCTCTGTGTCTTCAGAGTTAAGGATATTTCTTTCTTCTGGAAAAAGGGGAGATAACTCTCAAAGGAGGGTCTTGCTTCAGAGGAGAAGGGGAAGGTGACCTTCCTTCTTCTACTGTGTTATCAAATGCCAAGGTGCCATATTTGGGGGTTATATGTCCTGAACCCCATCACATCCCCCCTTCTAAGTTTATCACTGCTCATCAAGTGACTTCAATGTGTGTGGTCCTGTGGACTGATACTTCCGCTGGTCCACAGTTAAGCATGGTTTTTTAATTTGGGGCTCCAGCAGGTGAGGGAAGATGATGCTGGACATGCCGCCTAACTCCCTTTGGCTTCTCATCCCTGCCTGACGCAGAGGAGAGACAACATGACGAAGCCCAAGCAAGGGTTTCTCAACACAATGGACTTGAGTGGGGTTGGAGCAGAGCAACAGGGAAGGAAACAGGAAAGACACCCAGCTCTTTGGCTTTTCACAGAAACTTTATATTCCCTGCTGCTTTTCAAAACTTCGTATTTTCTATGCTGCAATCCCCTGAGAAAGAAATTCTTTATAAGAAAAGTTGCCTTCTGTGAGCTTAAAAAAATAGGTGGAAGTGTCTTTGGGCTAGATCTTTATTTCATTAAATTGATTCAGAGTCCATGAACACTTACCAAGAACTCACTGTGTACCAGGCAATGTGGTGAACAGACATCATCCCATATGGCGTTGTGAGACGGGTGCCATCATGCACCATTTACAGATGTGCAAATTGACCTTTATTGTAAAATGTCAGCATCTGCTCTGTTTTTACCCAAGAATGAGAGACTTATTCAAACCTCCATTCCCCCCTCTCCCCGGCTTAGCTGAAACAAGCAATGGCCTACATGTATCTAACATGTTTTCCACATTTTTTTTTTTGTACTGGGGATAGAACCCAGGGGCATTCTACCTCCCAGCTACACCCCCAGCCATTTCTAGTTTTTTATTTTGAAACAAGGTCTCACTTAAGTTGCTGAGGTTGGTCTTGATCCTGCAATCCTCCTGTCTCAGCCTCCCAAGTACTAGGATTATAGGCATGTGCCACCAGGCCCGACTCTGCATGTCATCTAAATGTATTTAAGCAGGACTGAATCCAGAGCAAATTCAGGTTGTCTTTGCACCTAAAAAAAAAAGGTATCTAAATCTAGAAATAGATCTAGGGTATTGTCAGGTTAAGTCAACATTTGTGGAAATGAAGTCAACCGCCATGAGAGTCAATTAGCATTTAGTTTGGGGACATCCTGGGGCCTCCCACACACACCCCTGCCCCAGTCTCCTCTTGTTAAGAACACCAGCCTGAAAGAAAATGCTTTGTACTTTAATTACTTCAGAACGTATAGACTTCTGGAATATGAACACTAGAAACATGCAGATGAGCATCTGCTCTGCTGATGTGTATGAAATGAATCAGTTGGAGTCATAGTTACTAAACCTCTGACCTTTACTCTAGGCCTTTTGAAAAGCAGCTAAATTCCAGATATTTCAACTTCATTGACTTTTTTACTATTCAATCTTCTAATATCCAGGCATATACTAGGTACTGAGAATACAGACCTATCAGGCATAATATTCACTTACTAAATATGTGTACCCTTCCTCATCCCCAAAAGTATCTGAGATGGTTTATAGTAGATGACATCATCCCCAGCCTCAAGAAGTGGGAAGATTGGAAGGCGATAGACAATAAATACCCTAAAAGAGACGTGCCAACGAGTTGCTGCAGCACATGGTGGCTGGGGAGGAGGGCACTCGACACAGACTGAAGCTGGGGGAGGCGGGCACCCCCAGAGAGATTCCCTGGAGAATAAACTACACAGAAGCCATCAATGCAGTTTTGTGTGTTTTACACTGTCTTGGGCCTAAGAGACCAGTTGAAGTTTTAAGCAAGGCTCAGAGTTGCTTTTCTGTTTAGCCTTTTCCTAATAAAACAACAACAACAAAGTTCTTGGGTTTACCTTCTGCTACTTCAGGCCATCCCTCTACATTTTAGAAACGTATTCCTCAGTAATGTTCTGTCTAGCAGTGTTGCACCAAGAGTTGCATTAGTGTGGCCATGGTCACTTCCATCTGCACATCCACCATGTCTATGTCCTGCCATGCTCAGCATGCCAGGTAAGCAGCCACCAGGGGTTGGAGGCAGTAAGGAGCTCAGGTCTCTCAGTCAAAGTCCACGTTACAGTAGTTTCCATTTTCTTCTGTGAGTCTGGTTGGAATATGGAAAAGGGCAGCAAAGAATAGCCCAGAGTGCTCGTGAACGTCCAACCCTCCACGGCTCTGTTCTCCAGCGTGGCAGCTCTCATAGGGCTTTTGTGCTTTCTGGGTCCATGAACCCCCATTTTTAACTTGGATTAACCTGGGTGGATTTCTGTTCATTACAACCAAAAGTCTTTGACTTAGAAAAATACTGAATGCACAAGTTTATGCACTTTCCTTCCAACCTACACTCTGTGGTTTAATTCTCCAAGGGAAACACTTACTTCTGAAATTAATTGAATCTTTTAGTTTTCTATGCTTGCCCAGTTAATAAGGGAATGAGTGGATAAAAGTAACCAAGATGAATTACCCCTTCCAGTTCCTCTGCCTCTTAATTTCACTGAGGGACCTTTATGTCTATTTGGAAACCAGCATTTCTCTTATCCATTCAATAAGCAATTACATAGCTAGTCACTGCTGAGTTCCCAGCATGATTTCTAGATGCTTGGAACATGAATATAAATAACACATGAACCTTGCCCTCTAGGGGTTTGTAATTTAGTAAGGGATACTGGCAAATAAACCAATGATTACAATATAGTAAGTACTATTCAGGGGTAACACTGGGTGCTATGGGAACACACAGGTGTAGTGCTGGATCCGCCTGTGGAAAGCTATGGGTGATGGTTAAGGAAGGCTTCTTGTAGGAGGTAACATCTGAAATGAATCTAGAAGGATAAGTAGGAGTTAGCCAGAGGAACAAACTGAAGAGGGTGTTCTGTATATGTGTTAGTCAGCTGTCTGTTATTATAAGAAATACTCAAGATAATCACCTTATAGAGAGAAAAGGTTTATTTTGACTCACAGTTTTAGAAGTTTCAATCCAGGATCAATTGACCCTGTTGCTTTGGGGCTTGTGGTGACACATAATTGTGCATGGTGGAACCAAACTGCTCGCCTCATGGCCAGGAAACAAAAGAGAAAACAATAAAGAGACCAGGGTACACAGTCCCCTTTGACGGCACGCTTCCAATGACCTACAGACCTCCCACGAGGCCCCTCCTCTTAAAGTTTCCATCACCTCCCAAGCCTTTAACACATGGGCATTTGGAGACATTACAAATTCATACTAAAGCAGTGTGTGGCCTCACATGAGCAAAAAATAGGAAAGTGAAAAAGAGTCCATTCTTTCATGTCAAAATATAAAGTAAGTTTTGTTCTCAAAAATTATCTTTCAAAATAAGAAGAGTTGCCCTACACTCAGGACTTTAAAAATATTTGTTGTTTGCCGGGCGTGGTGGCGCATGCTTGTAATCCCAGTACTTTGGGAGGCGGAGACCGGAGGATCCGGGTTCGTGGCCGGCCTCAGCTCTCTC
Source organism: Glis glis (assembly GCA_004027185.1). Taxonomy (NCBI): domain Eukaryota; kingdom Metazoa; phylum Chordata; class Mammalia; order Rodentia; family Gliridae; genus Glis; species Glis glis. The sequence goes on along the minus strand of PVJS01006029.1, from coordinate 28,421 downwards.
TCTCTCTCTCTCTCTCTCTCTCTCTCTACTTAGTGAGGCCCTCCTCAACTTCGTGAGACCCGGTTTCAAAATAAAGTATAAAAAATAGGGCCGGGGGTGTAGCGCGGAGGTAGAACGCCCCTGCGTTCAATCCCCAGTACCGCACAAAAAAAAATATTTGTTGTTAGAAGGCACTCTTAATTACTTTATTTTGAACCACAAAGTAAAACACAATACCCTGCAGCTACCTCTGTCATGTTTGGATGCTTATGGAAGTCATTTGAAAGGACAGCAAAGAAATTCAATATAGGTTTAGTAAGTATTTGGGGGGGATGACTTTACAATTGCAAGTCTTAGATATCATTGCCAATAAGCTTTTTAAAGATCACTTTAAAATGAAACCCAATTAGTGGTTACTTTGTGGAGATCACGAGTATACACCCACAGGATGAATGGAAAAATGAAACTGTCCTTATTTTAAGCAAATGGGTATTTGTGGCTTGAGGTAAAATTTCCAGTGGTAGCATCACAGACAGATGAAAAAATTATTTCCAGTTTTCAAGATAACAGAGTGAAGCTATTTTCACTTCCTCCGCCTTTTTCAAATCCCCTAACAAATAAAAAGAACAAGAAACAGAAATGCACGTTTCACCGCTAATGGCGCTGGGAGATACGTGTAACCCTGACTTAGAATCTATCAAGACTGAAGAGTGGCCAGGCATGGTGGCGCACGCTTGTAATCCCAGTACTTGGAGGCTGAGACCGGAGGACCGCAGGTTTCTGTCCAGCCTCAGCTACTTAGTGAGGCCCTCTGCAACTTAGTGAGACCCTGTTTCAAAATAAAAAATAATAATAAGACTGGGGGTGTAGCTCGGAGGTAGAATGGCCCCGGGTTTAAACCCCAGTACAGGAAAAAAAAAAAAAAGACTGAAGAGTGGCGGAGGAATGGAGGGAGGCCAGAACGGTGACGCCTGAGTTTCTGCAAGGATGAGCACCCAAACAACTCCTGGAAAGCTCAAAGCTAAAAACATGGTGGACAACAGGAGGGCTGGGATGGGTGGGAGGCCCAGAGCAGGGATTTTTAGGAGAAAGCATGTCCAGGGAGCGGCTGGATCTCCATTCCACACAGACAGGTAGCCGGGCCTCTGCCACACACAAAGTTTATTCTCTGGAGATATGAGATCAGACAGCCACGGATGGGTAGGAGTGAGGAGCCCTGTTGAACACAATGGAGTACTGAACATTTGTACACATCATGACAAATGCCCCTAGCCCAACACACCAGGTAAAAGGTGGGGGAGTCCCACCAGTGGAGAACCTGAACCACCCCAGAGAAAAGCCTATAGATGTTGACATTTGAGAGTCCTGAATTTGGAGAAGGTCCCAATGTCTCCCAATATCTAGTCTCTCTTTATCCCTTTTACTAATAGAACTCCCTAAAGTTTGGGCAAAGAACACGGCTGCCTCGACAGACACTCCTATTCCCTGGTCCTCACCATCTAACCGAGGACAGAACCACATTCTTATCTGTGTTGTGGGCAGCTTGTGCTTCACTCCCTTAAAAGAAACTTGCTTGTGCCTGCCTTTGTGCCGCACCTGCCTTCAAGGGTGGAAAGTGGATGTGGTGCCGGTGAGCAGCCTCAGCCATGCGCACGAGAACATCACCCCAGGAGATGGTGGAGCAACAAAATAGAAAGAATGGAAAGAACAGTAGCACCTGCTTGCCCTGTACTGTTCATTGACTTCTGGAATGTTAAGAAAGAAACTTGTTTGAGCTACTGTACTTTGGGGCCTCTTTGTTTTGCAACTTAGTCTATAAGCTAACTAATACACACTATTGAAAAACCCAACCCCTGGCCTTTTTATCCAAATACTCTATAATGAAACCTACCACAGTTGAGGTTGTAGTTCAGCAGTAGAGCTCTTGATTAACATGCACCAAGGCCCTGAGTTCACTCCCCAGAACTACAAAAAAACAGAAACTCCCAATTCATACCACATGCTAGCCTCAAATCGGATGTTTAGTGCTTCATTATTAAATATGATTGGGCAACCAAGGATCGCTAGGCTTTTGATGAAAGCAACCAGCCTGGAAGGCTGAAACCAGAAAGAAAAAACAGGAAAAGGAAGTCAAAGGAATCAGAATGCACTTCAAAGAAAATGTAGTTAAATCCTCTGAGAGATAAGAGAAATATATGGCAGACAAGAAAAAAGAGTAGGATGTTATTCATTCAGAGAGTAAGAGCTCTTGGAAATTAATCATTTAGGAAGCAGATAATTCAACAGAAGGATTGGAGATGAAGTTGCAGACATTTCCCCAGAAAGTGAGTATATATACATACATATATATATATATTCATTCCTGTAAGTCCAACATACTGGCAAGGGGTTTCAGAAAGAATGAGAAAATAGTGAGGGGAGATTATCAAAGAAGTTATCCAAAACAGTTTGTATATTATTGATGTATAAAATATGAAGGTTGTAGCCGGTATGGAGGTGCACGACTGTAATTGCAACTACTCGGGAGGCTGAGGCAAGAAGTGAGTTCAAGACCAACCTCTGGAACTTAGCAAAACCCAGTCTCAAGCCGGGCGTGGTGGCGCATGCTTGTAATCCCAGTACTTGGGAGGCTGAGACAGGAGAATCACAGGTTTGAGGACAGCCTCAGCAAGTAGTGAGACTCTCATCAACCTAGTGAGATCCTGTTTCAAACTAAACATAAAATAGGACTGAGGGGTGTAGCTTGAAGGTAGAATGCCCCTGGGCTCAATCCCTGGTACCACACACACACACCTGTCTCAAAATAAAATAAAAAGGCAAAATGGCAGAGCATCTCTGGGTTCAATCCCTAGTACCCCAGGGTGTATGGGGGGGTGAATAGTGCAGTATTTATAATTATATATTGGCATAGTTAAATTATAATATTTTAAGGACATATTTGACTGTTTCACCTATATTCCTAAAATATTTAAATTGACCAAAAGTCTTCCAAAACCCCACTCTCTTTGTTTGTTTGTTTGTTGCCTGGAGGACAGGACTGTCTTAATGGGAAAATCGGAGAGTGCTTGAGATTCAGGACCACCTTATATCTGGTCATAGTTGGAATGTTCTAGAAACTTTAGAAAGTTCTGAAGGCAGAAGCATAGAGTGCAAAAGAGAGGGTAGCCGTGGCTCCCATCAAAATTCACACAATGGTGGCTCACCCAAGCTGGGTCTCATACGCTAACAAAGATGTTATAGGCCTGATAATGATTCCTAGGTTTCCGGTGAGTGCCTGAGTGGCTAATGGTGCCATTTCCTGAAGTAGTCAAAAGATAGAGCATGTTTAGGAAAGACTGTGATGGGTTGACTTTTAGACATACTGAGTTTGAAGTGTCTGAGTAGAGGTCCAATCTACCGATCTGATGCTCATATGGGCTTTTTAAAACATCCTAGTGCTAAAGTCGTCACATCAAGGTGATTATATTGGATGGTAAAATTCTGAAATACTTTGTACCCATTGATAAATGGTTGTTTCCCTTGAACTCCCCAGGTGCCTCTCCTACCACAAACCCTAGCTATTCTACCCCTTCCTGGGACCCCCACACCACTCTACATTCCAGCAATGGAAGGGTTAATTCCTGGTCCAGAAGTGGGCCTCCAAGACCCCCCTCCCCAGCCCTGTGGCTGTCCAGCCTGCTCCAACTGTTGGAGTTCTGAAGGTAACTCCTGCTCGCTGATCATGAGGGCTGAACGCAGATCCCACGTGTCCATGTGCTAAGTCTGTGTCACAGCCTTCCACAAATCTCATTCTAAACCACTGTTCCAATCTGATTGAGAGCCTCTCCCAAATTTCCCCTGCTTCAGGCCATCTTAACTACCCCCTGCTCCCTGATTCCCTGCGTTTTCTCACCTTCATTTCTTTGTGCTTATTGCTCAGGAAGATTCTTCTCTGATTTCTGAGCATTCCATGTTTTATTCATTCTTCAAGGCCAGTTCATTTTCCCTTATACCAGGAAACTTCATCTACAAATGATGATCCCCTCCTTGAAATAACTGCCCCCTTCTTACTTCCTATTTTTATTTTAATTTTTTGATATTCATTATTTTATTTTATCTTTATTTATTTTTATTAATGTGCTTTCATTGGTGCATTATAGTCTCGCATCATAATGTAAATCATGTTGACAGTGGCATACATGCACTCAGCATTTGGTGCCCCCCCGCCTCGCCATTTCCCCCCTTCCCAATACAGAGTACTGAGGTTGACGTTGGAATAGTCACATATATACACATAGTCGATGGTAGAATTTCCATTAATGAACCTCAGTCTTCCCCCTCCCCTTCCCCTAGACCACATCCCTGCTCCACTGAGATTTCTCCTCCATTATCTGGAGTCCCTCTGGTATCCTTATACTCCCTAAGCTTACGCATATTAGAGAAATCATATGTCCCTTTACTTTCTGTGACTGGCTAATCTCACTTAACATAATGTTCTCCAGGTCCTTCCATTTTCTTGCAAATGACATAATTTTGTTCTTCTTTGTTGCTGAGTAGAATTCCATTGTGTGTATTTCCCATAGTTTTGTAATCCATTCATCTGTTGATGGATACCTCACTTCCTATTTTATATTAGGGATATCCTAGTACTTTCTATGACTTTCTCATACTGGATAGGCAGCGAATAATTGTTGAGTGAATGCAAGTAAGAATCTAAATGAAAAGATTACCAATTAGCATTGGTTTTGTTTTGTGTGAGTGTGTGTGTGTGTGTGTGTATGTGTGTGTGTGTGTGTGTGTGTGTGTGTGGTACTGGGGATTGAACCAGGGATGTTCTACCTCTGAGCTACACCCCCAGCCCTATTTTTTATTCTTTATTTTGAAACAGGGTCTGTATTGGACAGGGTTCTCTAGATTAACAGAATACACAGAATGAGTATATTTGAAAAAAGGGATTTATCAGATGGGCTTACAGTTTGAAGCAATGTAGTCCCAGGTTCTGACTGCACGTGGAGGGTCAGAGGAACCAGTAGCTGGTTGAACGGTCTAAGAGCTGGAGTCTTAGGATCGGAGCAACCACTAATTAAGTCCCAGTCCAAGACGTGAAGATCAGGAAGCTCTTC
>PVJS01006029.1:0-15979 GCA_004027185.1 Glis glis | reverse complement strand
CAGATCTAGAAAAATCAGTCATTAATTTTATATGGAGAAACAAAAGACCCAGAATAGCCAAAACAATTCTCAGCAATAAGAACCATGCAGGTTCTTATTGTGATGCAGGTTCAGCATCACAATTCCTGACTTCAAATTGTACTACAGAGCTATAGAAATATAATCAGCATGGTGTTGGCACAAATACAGAACAGAATAGAAGATACAGAAACAAGTTCACAAACTTATAGTCAATTGATTTTCGACAAAGGTGCCAAACACATACATTGGAGAAAGGACAGTCTTTTCAACAAATGGTGCTGGGAAAACTGATTATCTACCTGTAGAAAAATGGAACTAAATCCCTACCTCTCACCCTGCACAAGAGTCAACTTGAGATGGATCAAAGACCTGGAAGTTAGACCAGAGTCTGTGAAATTATTAGAAGAAGGCATAGGTTCAACACTCCAACATATAGGCACAGGTAGAAACTCCCTCAACAAGACCTCCAAAGCACAGGAAATTAAAACAAGAATTAATAAGTGGGATAGCATTAAACTACAAAGCTTCTGCTAATCAAAGGAAACCATCAAGAGCCTAAAGAGAAAGCCTATGGAATGGGAGAAGATCTTTGCCAGCTATCCCTCTGACAGAGGTCTAATATCTAGGATATACAAAGAACTTAAAAGACTTTACACTAAAAAAAAATAATCCGATCAAGAAGTGGGTAACTGAAATGAATAGACACTTCACGAAAGAAGAGATATGAATGGCCAATAGATACACGAAAAAATGTTCAACATCATTAGCAATCAGGGAGATGCAAATCAAAACTACTCTAAGATTTCATCTGACCCCAATTAGAATGGCAATCATTAAGAAGTCAAACAACAACAAATGTTGGCGAGGATGTGGGGAAATTGGGACTCTTCTACACTGTTGGTGGGATTGCAAACTAGTTCAACCACTATGGAGATCAGTGTGGAGATTCCATTTAACATTTCTAGAATAGTCTCTGTTCATCTTCTGCCTAATATCTGGTGCTGCATAAAAACTTTGAATATTGGGCTAGGAAAAGGACCCCTGAAGACTGACAGAGAGGAATAGAGTATCCCTTAACTATGTGTATCTTCTGATCTGAGCGCCTGCCTGCTCAGTGGCTAGACATGGGCTCAGATGTGAGAGACTTAGTCTCTTCACTCACTTAGCATCCGACCTTGTTCAGCTAGCTTCTCTTCCCTAATCGGATGTGGAAACCATTAGGGACTTTGCTGCCACTCGAACCCCTTGAAATTGTTATTTGAAAAGCGGTCAAAAACTAACAGTAAGGCTGGAAGTACAGCTCAGTGGTAGAGTGCTTGCCTACTACACATAAAGCCCTGGGTTTCATCCAAACACTGCAGAAACAAAAAATCAAGTGATGGAATTCACAAATGAATCTGGTATGTGCAGATTTGCGTTTCTTTAACCCAGGCAAGAATTTCATATTGACAGTAAAACGTACACAAAAAGTAAAGCATAATGCTTTCTCAAAGTTATGCCCCAATGTGGAGGGAAGTATGCAAAGAACTGTGTGCATGTATCTTTTGAACACATTGAACCTCACTATGATATGTAATTGCAATGCACCAATAAAATAAAATTAATAAAAATGTTATGCCCCAAATTATGAAATTTTTAGTTATGATCCAAACCAAGCTCAGCAACCATGAAGGCTCAAGTTTCATAAACCTTTCTTCATTCTTTAATTAACAAGTAGAAGATTTTGTTCTACACTGATGGAGTTTCAGTACTTAAGAAGCCAAATGATCAAAGCCAAAGTAGAGATTTCAGCCACATGAACGTTGGCACTGGCTTTGGCAGGGCCAGAGAGTTTATTTAATCACCTTGGCAGCTCTCAGCTTATTTTTGCATGCAATCTTTTCTCGTCTTCATTAAGCCAAAGTGACTGCCCCATATGCCATCGCTTGTGTGGATAAATAGTTATTAACTCTTGCATCTAAATGGCTAGCTTATTGGGAAGTGTGGTGATTTTTTATTAATCTTTTATTGGTACATTGTCATTTTATATAGTAATTTTTTCTGGATCAGTGTTTCTCAGATATGTTTTACTTGCTTCTGAACAAGAAATGAGGTTTCTATCAGAATGTATGTGTAAGTGTATGTACACACATACACATATATATACTTCTACATGTAAACTGGAAACAACAGTGTCATGAAATAGTACTCACCCTATCTGTTTTCCATTTTAGTCTCTTCTACTTATTTTTAAAACAGAATGTCGGCTGTGACCCACTAAATGGATTGCACCTAGCAATAGGTGCACTAAATAGGCTATGCTATTTAAAAAAAAAATGGCTTTAGGATTTCCCTTAGTCCAGAAGAAACACCTTACCTCCCTGGGCTCCACATTTTCTCAAGGGAAGACTCTACGCCCTCTTCTCAGGTCACCCCAACACACACACATGCATGCCACCATTATGACCATTGCCACTAGCTCCAAACTCTTTGCACCCTCAGCTAGAGAGAACCCCATCAGCTGCTAATGGAGATTTCTTTTTCCCCCTAGGAAGGCTCAAGTTATTTCTCATAAAAGGCCAAAATCATGAAAACTTTGTGAACTTTGAAAAGCAACATACTCTCTTCCTAAGTTTCTGAGTGTTAACTGGCATGGGAAACTCAAGAATCACTATGAGGTGCTAGTGCTGGCTCAGTTGCTTTGTGTACAGTAGGGCTGCAGTAAACACGCATGGGCCGTCCCTAGTCCCAGGTCAGCACTGAGGACAGTGGGAACAGGGCTCTTGCAGAAATTGCCCTGACCTGTGCGAGACAGAACAGTACTGGCTCTTCATAGATGGGCTGAGTTTAGTGTACAGGATTTAAAGTTGTAGGATTATTAGGTGGAGCAGGAGACCAGACAAGGTGCATATTCCTGAAGATACAAGACAGCAAGAAAAGCAGACAGGCAGATGCGGGATGTACACAGTTTGGATCCACTAGGGCAGAATTGGTCATTAGCTTGAGTCTGCCATCTGTCTTTGCCCCTGGGAGTAAAGAGCCCATCTGACTTTGTCCCCTGGAAGCCAAGGAGCCCTGAGTGGCTAATGTAATTCTGCTATCTTAGCAATGTGCCGGAAGGCAGGGCCACATATTTTGCCCAGATTTGAGGGTCACACATTAGTCACTTTTCTTAGAAAACCTCACTGGTCAGACCCCAGAATGGCTGTGGAATGATAAGGTTTGGGGACTCAGGTTCTAGGACTGTGACACCTTTCCTTCTCTATCAGCATTTTCATTTCTAGGAACAGTGACCTGGATGCTGACATAAGAGGTGACATGGAATGACCTGGCTCTTTTACCAACTTGCCGACTGTGCTAGTGCCTCTCCCAAGCCAAAGGTCATCTGTTTTGCTAAATAAGCACAATGGTTACAAAACCAGCATAATTTGGAGATAAACCAGGAATGGAGAAAACATAATAAATGTAATAAATAGGTGTGTGTGTGTGTGTGTGTGTGTGTGTGTGTGTGTGTGTGTGTGTTGCTGGAGATTTAACACAGGGGCATTCTACCTCTAAGCCATACCTCCAGCACCTATTAGGAAACACGGTCTTGCTGAGTTGCTAAAAGTCTCACTAAGTTGCAGAGGTTGGCCTCAAACTTGTGATCCTCCTGTCTCAGCTTCCCAACTACAGGGATTACAGGTGTGCACCACCATGCCTGGCTGATATTTTTAAAGTTATGCTTTATGAGCCAGATACATTCTATACTTACCTAGTTTTTATCAAGAAATAGTTCATAGACCTTAGAGCCAGGAGGGACCTTGGGTAGTATATAGTGATTCAGTCATCTTATTTTACAGATGTGGAAACTGAGGTCCTAAGAAGCTAGAAATGGGAAGAGGTGACTAATCTCAGATCTTCAAAGCTCCAGGGCTTGTTTTTGCTTGTGTATGATATTGGGAATTGAACCCAGAAGTGTTCTACCTCTGAGCTATACCCCCAGCACTTTTTATTTTTCATTTTGAAACCGGGTCTCACTAAGTTGCTGAGACTGGCCTCAAATTTGCAATCCTCCTGTCTCAGTCTTCTAAATACAGGCATGCACCACTGCACCTGCTTCCAGGACTTGATTCCCCATGTCTCATTGCCTCTTGAAGTAAAGAGGATTCTTCCTTATTGTTAGAAATCGTGAACAAAGATGTCATGGTTTTCACCTTTATTCATGGACTCAAAGATGCTGGAACCAAAAACACACAGAAACCATAAAACCAACCCGAAAGCCAAGCATGGTGGTGCATGCTTCTAATCCCAGTACTTGGGAGGCTGAGACAGGAGGATTATAGGTTCACGGCCAGCCTCTGCAACTTAGTGAGACCCTGTTTCAAAATAAAAAAGAATAAAATAGGGCTGGGTGTGTAGCTTGGAGGTAGAATGCCCCTGGGCTCAATCCCCAGTACCACACACACACACACACACACACACACAAAAACCCTCAAAAAACCCAGCCAGATTTGCTCAAAGGGTTGTGTTTATGTAACAAGAATTTGAGCCCTGAGGTGTGTGGTCCAGAAGAGACCTTTGCGAGGCTGCCTGGTGTTGGTTTGAAGCACCAGTTCTTGGCGGTACTGAGGATTGAAGCCAGGGGCATTCTACCTCTGAGTTACACCCCCAAGCCCTTTTTATTTTTTGTTTTTGAAACAGAGTCTCACTAGGTTATTGAGAGTCTCACTATGTTGCTGAGGCTGGCCTGTGATCCTCCTGTCTCAGCCTCCCAAGTACTGAGATTACAGGTGGGTGCCACCACACCCGGCTAAAAATATGCATTTTAAAGATTAGGATGGTGTCACAGAAGTTATTCCCAACCATAAAAAGACAAAGGACAGCTTTGGGGTTTCCCTCTTGTACCTCACATGAACCAGCAGTCACTAGTGACAGAGATAGCACCTCCAAGAGATGGGTGGAAATTCAAATCAGTGGCCCTCAAATCTGAGGACTGAGGCCTTCTACACTACCCGTTTCTGGTGCACAAATTAATTAGAAGATTTTAAAGAACAGGTAGTGGTTGTATCTTTTTCGTCTCCTCCGAATAGGACAGCGCCAGAGTGAACCTGTGACTGGCCTGAGCTTTGGTTCCAGACTGAGTGGGAAAGGGATCGTGGCTGGAGGATGGGGAGGGATTCTCGGGGGTGGCCTCATCTGTGGGGGGCTCTCCAATGAGCACAGAGTAAGGGACCAAAAGAAATAAACTTGATGCCAGTGCAAGAGAGCGGGGTGAGGCTCAGGGAGGAATAGGCTGACGGGACTGCCCGACGCAGGCTGGAGTACGGAGACAGGATGTGGAATGTCATTTGAAAAGCCTTTAAAACAGAGTTTCCCCCACCATTCTCCAAAGGGTCAGTGTCTGTCTGCCCATAGGTATGCAGGAAAAGACTCATGACTCCTTTTCTAGGCCATGAACCCATCGGAACACTATGGGTTGCTCTGCTACCACTCAGGTCCATCTTGCATGGGCCCCATCTATTCAATAAGCAAAGAAGCACTTTACTGATGGGTCTGAGAAATGCTAGTGTCACATTGACCCTTGCTCACTTCCCTCTGGCACCATGTAGAATGCTGCTAAATTTATCAAGACTTGATGCTCACGTAGTAGAACTAGTGTCTTCTGCCCTGCATCCCTAAGAACTTTTACATGCTCTGCCATGGTTTGAGAATTTGGCCCTAAACTCACTTTTTTGGGGGGACAGTAGTGGGGATTGAACCAAAGGCTTGGCACATGCTAGTCCAGTGCTCTATTACTGAGCTACACATCCCCAGCCCTTTTTAAGACATAAGATGTAATGATAATAAGTTAACTTTATATGGTGGTATTTGAGTCACAGGATATCAAAGGAGAAGTGTGAACATCACCCAAGGACTTGGAACCAGCCTGTGTGTTTTCAGACTTATGTGGGATATTGGATATCATGTTAGTGTAAGCACGGCTTTGTTATTGACCTTATCTGAAGATTAAGTATAATTTTTTTGTATTGGGGATTGAACCCAGGGATGTTCTACCTCCAAGCTACCCCCTTAGCCCTATTTTATTTTTTATTTTCAAACAGGATCTCACTAAGCCGCTGAGGGCCTCTCTAAGTTGCTGAGACTGGAACCTGCCATCCTCCTCTCCCCACCTCCCAAGTACTGGGATTACAGGCGTGCGCCACCACGCCCGGCTGAGATTGAGTATGCTTTACTTTAAGTCCATGTGTATGGGTGCCAAGTTGATGAAGGGTGAAGCATGACAATCTTTTGAATGTGTCAACATGGCTATGCTATTGACCCCAATCATTTAATCAAGCTGCAATGCTGCTTAATTGAGCTATTGCTGTGATGGTATTTTATAGATGTAATTAAAGTCCATGATCAGTTGACTTTAAATAAAGGAGACTATTCAAGATAATCTAGATGGGCCTGATTCAATATATTGAACAGATTTAAAAGCGGGGCTGAGGCTTCCCTGAGAGAAGGAATTCTGCCTGGGGACAGCAGCTTCAGTCTGTGCTGTGAATTCCACCCCGTTCTTCCTGATGACTCACTTAATGGATTTAAGACTTGCTTGACCAGCCCCCTCCCCATCTGGTGTGAGCCGATTCCTTATAATACATCTCTGATGATATATGTCATATATCATAAAGGGAGAGGAGGATAGTATCTGTCTTCCACCTCCTACTGGCTTTGTGGCTCTGATTGCAGCTCCTCAGATGCCCTCGCGGGCTTAGTCGATACATCGGTATTGCCAGTGGGCCCAGCACTGATCTATACTCTTGGGTGTTGAGTATGTGTTAAAGCCCATGATCGGGCTTTGTGGAGAGGTGCCGTTGGCTCAGGTATTTTGCTACTGCACTGAACACGTGCTGCCGGGTAGCAGACAGCTCCCCTCCTGTCACCCCCCCATTCAGAGTCTGTCACTGGTTCATAGCCCCCCAAAGCTCAAGTAGCAGAAACTGGCAGGGAGAGGAACCACCACCCACGCATCTTCTAGTGTGTGGAAGAAATGTGGCCAAACACTGAGGCTTCACATTAAAAATCCACCGTGCCTCTGTTACTATTTCTTTTTTTTTCTTTTTTTTTTTTTGCAGTACTGGGGATTGAACCCAAGGGCATTCTACCTCCGAGCTATACTCCCAGCCCTATTTTTTATTCTTTATTTTGAAACAGGGTTTCACTAAGTTGCGGAGGGCCTCACTAAGAAGCTGAGGCTGGCCGCCAACCCGGATCCTCCGGTCTCAGCCTCCCAAGTACTGAGATTACAAGCGTGTACCACCATGCCGGCCTCTGTTACTATTTCTAAATAGATTTGATTTCCCTTTTGAATTGTGAAACGTATGTAACAGGAGATTCTGATAGGCCAGTGGAAAAACTAGAAAAATTAAGAATTGATGTATTTTTGAGAGATGGGAAGGGACAAGAAACCACTGCCATGTGAATCAGTAGGTTCTTGCCCAGACCAGCCATGTCAGGAGACTCTCTGGAGGTATAAACGGCAGTTCTTCTATGAAGTAAGCATGTGCATTGATAAAAATCAATATACCATGCAAAACCACAATACGAAAGCCACAGGGCTAACCCTAGTTTTAAAAGGATGGGAACCTATTAAAAATGGAGCTTGGTTTTATAGATATAAATAGTTCAGAAATACCTAAATATAATAAATATGGCAGTTCACCATGAAGGAGTCACACAGTTTGCTTGGGGACTGGGGTGTTGCAAGGGCTGCAGCCTGTGAGCTATGGAGATCTTTAGGTTTACACGTATGTGCACCTTGTCTTATTTCTACTCGCCTCATTTCAGCTGGGTAGGATTTTCTGTAATCACCTGGTGTTTCTCATGGATGAGATAGCATACACCAGTCACATTGGAACAAATTTGCATTTTCAGAACAAGACTGGATTACAGGACTGACTAAACAGCATCTAAAGAAATCACTGTCTACCAGGCATGGTGGCACACGCCTGTAATCCCAGTACTTGGGAGGCTGAGACAGGAGGATCGCAGGTTCAAGACCACCCACAGTAACTTAGTGAGACTCTCAGCAACCCAGCGAGACCCTGTTTCAAAATAAAAAATAAGAAAGGCTGGGCATGTATCTCTAAGGTAGAATGCCCCTGGGTCCAATTCCTAATGCCACATTAAAAAATAAATGAAAAGAAAAGAAATCACAGTCCTTTATCTATACCATCAGTATCCCCAAAAGTTCTTGTAAGCCTGGTGCAAATTCATTAGTTAGCAAAGCTTACTGTGAACATTGATGTTTTCCAAAAATAATGTGTTTGATTATAAAGTACTGTCATAGGCCCCATGAGGGCCTACGTATACCATTGTTACACAATTTGAAAAATTCTGAGTTCTAAAACACACCTGGCCCAGAGGGGGTAGGGAATGAGAGATCTAAGTTATTTAGTGTCTGGGATCATGCTGGGCACTGCAGATGTAGAGAAACTAGGTGGGGTCCCCAGGGAACTTGCAGCCCTGGGGGAGCATCCTGTGCTATGGGTGTGTCCTGGGGGTCTGTCCACAAGTGTAGAACAGAGGAGCAAGTCATTCTTTCTGGACTCTCTGAAGGACATGACAGCGGGCTGTTTGGGGGTGTGGTTAGGAGTTCTCCATGGAGAGAGAGAAAGGCTTTGCAGGTAGAAGTAGAGGTGCGAACACAGAGTTACAAAACCACCGGTCCAAGGTGGTCTCAAATGTCACACAACCATAACGCGGCATACGCATTTGCTAGTATGGCGTAACACAAGTTGATTTCCTCAAAATTTTGAAGGCAAAAGTTCAAGATCAAGGCGTTGGCAGGGTTGGTTTCTTCTGAGGCCTCTCTCCTTGACTGGTAGATGGCCGCCTCTCCTTAGGTCTTCAAATCATTGTCCATCTTTGTGACAGTCTGTGTCCTAGTCTCCCCCTCTTATGAGACCATCAGTCATATTGCACCAGGGACCACCCTAATGACCTTATCTAACCTTAATTACCTCTTACAGACCTTGTCTTCACATAGTCACCTTCTGTGGTTCTGAGTGTTAGGGCTTTCCACATGAATTTGGAGGGGCGGGGACAGAGTGCGGCCATGACAAGTGGTGTGGCACCACAGAAGATGAGCACAGCACGCAGGAGCCAGAGGAAGGTGTGAGGAATTATCCCCAGGATTGGGAACTTGGGAAAAGCTTTAAGGACAGAATTCTTAAAGAAAAAATAGAATTCCATCACATCGAGAAGGAAGAAAATGATATTTGTGATTGAGGAAACAAAGCAAATTCAAGCTTTAGGCCTCTTTTAGAAATCTACAACACATACCCTTGTCACGCACTTAGATGTCTATGACAAGGTGTTCCCCCCTGTGGGCCGGTCATCACACTCTCTGCCTCTGACCCCGACCTGTGAAAGCCATAGTCTCTACCACCTCTGGGACTCCCACCCTTTATTCCAGGGACCCTCCCCCTCTTCTGAAAGAGTTTTGATCCTGTCTCTTCGTTTTCTCAATCAGCACAGCAGCAAGTATCTTCCTTTTTTGTGCTTCCCCAGGAAAAAAAAAAAAGACCTGTTCCCTCCTTCCCCTTGTAACTCAACAAGCTGCCATGTCACCCACCCTACCCAGTAGAATCTCAGTCCTCGGTCCTGTCGTCACACAGCCCTGGCACACAGCCCGCCTGCTTTGTTGCACTCTTTAGTTATAATTGAAATGTCCCAGGATTATAGGACCATGGAAATGTGATAGGCAGGAGCACTTGTACACCACAGTGTATGTTTAGTAATCTTTTTCAACTTAATAGTTTCTTCTGAAAAGTATTCAGATATCCCAGAGCTAAGAAAAATATTGCAAAAATCCCCTTGAATTAGTAAATAATTGGATTCAGACAATCGTTGTTTTCCATGTCCTAATATTGCCCAAAATATTTCATCAATTCACTCATGTTTCCTGAGTGGTGTGCACCAGGGTTCTGAGGAGGGGTGTGTGTGTGTGTGTATGTGTGTGTGTGTGTGTGTGTGTGTGTGTGTGTGTTCTTAAATAAAATGAAATATGTTTGAAAGAAATGATGAAGACTGATTCCCAGATTGTGTTCAGAGGAACCCTAGTCACGATGGTTGTCAAGAAAGTCCCTTTTCCCGGGCCAAAGAACACTTCCAAGGCCAAATTTCTAAAAACATTTAGGAAACACCGTATATTCTTTGCTTTTTTGGACAGCAATAGTGATAGCAGCATATTAAAGACTCATAACAAGGTCCCACAGTCAAGAAACATATTTAACTTTATTTTACCTGTATTTTCAAATGTACTGGCCTTAAGAATCTAGCACTGAGCCAGGCCGGACATGGCAGTGCATGCTTGTAATCCCAGTACTTGGGAAGCTGAGATAGGAGGATTGCAAGTTGAAGGCCAGCCTCAGTAATTTAGCAAGGTCCTCTGCAACTTAGAATGTTTCAAAATAAAAAAATTAAATAGGGCTGGGGGTATAGCTCAAAGGTAGAAAGTACCTGGATTCAATCCCCAGTACCATTAAAAGAAAGAAAGAAAAAAGAACCTGGTACAAACTTTTGATAAATCCCAGAGACTAAGACATTTATAATGCTTAAAATGAACTATCATAGGAAATTTCTGTTTCTCATTTGGAAGCATACCATAGAAAGCCAATGCACAGGATTCGGATTTTTTTTTATTTTAGGTTTAGAAATGAAAATGTAAGAATCACATCTTTATGACAAATGGAAAATGAATCAGATTGGCTTTACTTGCCTGGTGATTTTTAATTTTTAGAGTCTTCCATATAAACTAGTAATTATGATGATGCAGCCATCAGATGGTATATAATTATATCCATGAAATAATGGATAATGAACACTTCTTTAAATGAAAAAAATCCCTAAAGTAATTATTGGATGATGGAAGTAAATTAATTTAATTCAGTACTTTAAAAGTGAAAATGATTGTAATCCCTGAAGCAGTATATATTCACATATAAGTTCTTTCATGTGGAAAATTATAACAGAAAAGTGCTGAAATATTGAGGAAATGTGGCCCCCACTGCATTTTCACCTATAAATTCAGTCTTCCAGCTTAAGATGGTAAATGTTTAGAGAGGCTGGTAAGCAGATGTTTCAGACTTCGTCAAGATGGGATCAGATTTGAGCCAAGTACTCTTGTCTCTGGAGTTCCCACACTTAACCCCTAACTGGAGCTATAACAAATAAAAAACCAAATTTGGTAGTAGTAACAATTCTCCTTCCCCTTCTCCCCACTGCTCCAGCCACCTAACAAAAATAAATTGTATGCTGGGCGTGGTGGCGCACGCTCATAATCCCAGTACTTGGGAGGCTCAGACTGGAAGATTGTGGGTTCGTGGCCAGCCTCAGCTACTTAATGAGGCCCTCCGCAACTTAATGAGACCCTGTTTCAAAATAAAGAATAAAAAATAGGGCTGGGGTATAGCTCAGAGTTAGAATGTCCTTGGGTTTAATCCCCAGCACTGCAGATAAAAAATAAATAAATAAATAAATAAATAAATAAAAATTGTATGTTATAAAATCCTAAAATGCCAACTTAAATACTCTGTGTTGGGAAACACTTTGCTGAACTGTACTTCTACCTGGCAGTGGTATTTGCGTATGTTTCACATTTGCATTGCAGAAGTGTGCTCTGTGTTACTGCATTGTTAAAATTGTTTTGGTCTTTTAGACCCCATCTGTGTACCCAAAAAAATAATATTCACAGTAGCAATTATTTGTCAAGAAAATAGCTGCTACTTGGTGACCCATGCACTTGAGTTGATTCTATAGAGACAGGCTACTAATATGCTCCCAAATTGGAAGTTGACCATAAAATAGTTCACATGATGGATATTGATAGATAGACATCCTTAGATTTTCATAGTGATCATTGTAGCACAGAATTGCAAATGTTTTATGACCTGCTTTTTTGATATGAGAGATTTTATATCTGAGAGTATAAATGGGGTGTCAAATAAATAAGAGTATAACTCCTCTGGTTTGTAAAACTTATCCTTACTAATGTCACTTAAGTTTTGCTGTCCAAATGTGGGGTGGGCCTACATGTCATTACAGAATCTTTTCATAAAAATAATCCTAGGAAATTAACCAGTTGCCACAGCCAGTAATAAAATAAACTTTGAAACTTGAAGATTTAACGACATTTCTGACAGGAAGAACATTATTACTTTTGGGAATGAGGGTGGGAAATTATTTTTCATAACTGATATGTCACCAAACATGAAGATTGGAGCGGACTTCTAACAAAAGCGTCTGTGTTCTTAGCCCACGTCTAAAGACAACTTGGTGTCTTTAGGACTTGAGGTCTTTTTTTTTTTCTCATGGTGGTAAAGGTTGGTTGTTGAATGGAGAGCGCTGTATGGTTTTGCCATTCTTTTCTCTTTGTGGTAGTAACCAACATGGTTTGTGCTCAAACCATGTACCTGATGACCCTGGGAAGTGCCCTATGACACTTGGACTTTAGCATATCTTCCAAGATGATGCACGTGTACATGTACCAAGTTATTGCCATATAAAGTACAGTACCAAGTGACAGAGCACCTGTTTCACATGCAGTCCTCAAACGGGCCAGCTCTGCAGATGGGTCACCTGAAGGAACCACTCTGAGCTTGCGGAAGCCCACCCAGGTCTTGGGGTAGGATTTATTAGAAGCAGAAGTAGTATTATTAGAGGTAGATTTGTTTATTTAAAGTAGGATTTATTAGAAGCAGAAGAGAAACTTCCTTAAGAAGAGACAAGATAAATAAACCAGAAATATATGGGGATGCAGGGCACTGGGGGCAAAGCTCGTGCCAAGAGTTAACAGTTACCTTCTGCATCTATTGAGGGCTAAAATAGAATGCTTGAAGATGATAGATAGATAGATAGATAGATAGATAGATAGACAGACAGACAGATGATAGATAGATATGCATTGTTAAACACCTGTATGACTTACACATTTTTTTCAGCTTTCTCCATGGAGAAGAACATTGCCCATCTGCTTTGTTAAAGAAAGCAGAGCTGGGTGTAGTGGTGCACACCTGTCATTTCAGTATTTGGGAGGCTGATACAGGATAATCACAGGTTGGAGGCCAGCCTCAGCAACTTAGGAAGACCCTGTTTGCTTGGTGTTTGTTTGTTTGGTGCTGCAGATTGAACCGGGGCATTCTACCTCCAAGCTGTCCCCCCAGCCATTTTTTTTTAATTTGGAAACAAGGTCTCACTAAGTTGCTGAGATTCTCACTAAATCAATGAGGCTGGCTTTAAACCTTCGATCCTCCTGTCCCATTCTCCCAAGTACTGAGATTATAGGCATGTGCCACCATGTCAGGCTGTATGACCCTGTGTTGAAATAAAAAGGCTAGGGGTGTAGCTCAGAGGTAGAATGCCTCTGGATTCAATCCCCAGTACAAAAAAGAAAGAGAAAAAGACAGACACCACCTTAATGTAGCATGTGTGCAGGGGTGGGCCACCATGAGGCTGGCCCTCTTCTTGTTCTCCCGTTGGAAGCTGAGGCACGACTGGTGCCTCCCCATGCTGGCCCTGGCATTCCTGGCACTGGGTTTGGCCACAGGCGCCCTTTGCCCCTGCTCCCTTGGCCAGAGGCTGCTCGGTTGTAATTTGCTCCTAGGTGCAGAGGCGCAGCCCTATCAAACTGCAGCGATTGTTTATCTTGTAATCCACAGACAAGAAGAAGGGAGGTAAATTCCAGCCTTTTAAGAAGTTGTTTGCCAAAAGGAAAAAGAAAGACACTTCACTGTCGCAGGAGGAGTCACTGGGGAAAAAGAGTCAGTCTCCCTGGAGTGTCAGCAATGGGACGTTCTCTTCAGATGAGGAGGCCCCGGAGCACAGTCTAAGGTAGGAACTGAGCCTTTCTGCTTGTGCCTCTGGTGGAGCCAGGGTGGGAGGTGGTGTCCCTGGGGGGCAGGTGCCATTTGTTTGGATTTGACAGGCAGGGGCACCATTGCACATGTGTTCTGCCTGGGCTCCCTGGAGGGCCTGGTGCCTGCGGTGTGGAGAGCTCCCCCTGGGGACCTAGTGGAATGGGTCTGACCCATTTTCCCCGGAGTGCACCGGGATTGGGTGCTCACTCGCTGCCCTCGCTGGCCTTGCTCAACAAGCTGCTTCAGATTGAAGCCCGCGTTCCTCTGTCCAGTATTTGTCAAAGAGATGGCCACAGGCTAGACCTTCCACTTAAGCTGAGGATGCAGAGTGTTCGGGTGCGGGGTGAGCTCCCCTGAACCCCTCGCCATCTCCAGCAGCTTTGGAATGTGTTCTTGGTGAAGCTTTTAACTTGTCCTCTTTGTTTTCTTCCCTCCCCTCTTTCTCCCTCCCTCCCTCCCTTCTTTCTTTCTTTTTTTTTTTTTGTTTCTTTTACTTTCTTTCTTTTGATTCCTTCCTTCCTTCCTCCCTCCCCCCACCCCCACCCCCTTAGGACACAGGCACTAAATCTCACTGTTACAGTGTTAGGAACTCAGATAAGCAGGGTCAGGGGGACTTTGTCACCTGAGTGCTGGGAACCGAAGTCAGAGATGGCCAAGCTCCGATGCTGACAGCTCAGCCCTCCGCTGCCTTGAGAAGCCTTTGAACCACCCACTCTGGGTTATTTGCCCGCGCCTGTGCTCTCTAGCATCATGGGCCTGGCTCCAGCACCGGACTTGTCATTTTCTACAGAAATTATTAGTTTGCTTCTCTGCCTCACTCGACTGTCAGTCCCATGAAGTCGAGGGACCAGATTTTAGTCAGCCTCCTATTGGGTGTTCAAAAAACGTTTCTTATGAATGTCTGGCACTGCCCAAGTTACCTAATACGCGTGGACGGCATGGCTGGTAGAATCCGGGATGCTCTTACTGTGTTGCAAGGACACAGGCAAAGTAACTGTCTGTGGTGTGTGCCCGTGAGTGAATTCTAGTAGGCACTACTGCTGTGCCCTACCTTGAAAGCCCTCCGACAAGCAGCGTGCACCGACAGCAGCCACTAATTTAACCAGTACTGACTGCCTCCACAGGCCTCTGTTTTCCATTGTCTTTACCTGTTAGGGTAAGAAAACAATTGAGTTTAATATTATCCTTTAGGGTAAGAAAACTATGGAAGGCATGGATTTAACCGAAAGGAAACTGACATTTCAGCAGTTGTCAGTACTGATATGTACTGTCCAATTGAATCCAATTGAGTATTGTCCAATATGAATCAATTTTGGTTTTACTTCAGTTGTAAAATAGGAATGTGAATGTTTTTTTTTTGCCTCAGTATCAGAATAAGATAGATACAACTAAAGTGTGACCAAGAAGCAATTTAATGCAAAATGAGGTCACCATAGAATGGTCCTATGAAACCAACACATCTTCTTTATAGTAGGTTTTGCCAAGTCCTTGATGTCTTACTGAATCGTGTTGGTCTCTTAGAGGAGCTGGGGACCCTGGAAATCTCTTCTCATTTAAGTCCTATATTCTCTTTACCTCCTGGGGTTTTCCTGAAGGCTTTATGTTTTGCAAAACCTTGGAAAATATATTAAGATTTATATAAAATATAGGCAATGTTATCTATTCTCAATATTGACTCTTCTTCGTAAAGCTCCATTTTCTTGAGAAATGTGCTGTATTTTTACTAAATATTTGTTTATATAAGAAGCTTATCTCCTAGCTGGGTGTGGTGGCACATACCTGTTATCCCAGTACTTGGGAGGCTGAGACAGGAGGATCACAGATTTGCAGCCAGCCTCAGCAATGTAGCAAGTCTCTCAGCAACCTAGTGAGACCCTGTTTCAAAAATAAAAAATAAAGCCGGGCGTGGTGGTGCACGCTTGTAATCCCAGTACTTGGGAGGCTGAGACCGGAGGATCCGGGTTCACGGCCAGCCTCAGCTACTTAGTGAGGCCCTCCACAACTTCGCGAGACCTGGTTTCAAAATAAAGGATAAAAAATAGGGCCGGGGGTGTAGCGCGGAGGTAGAATGCCTCTGGGTTCAATCCCCGGTACCG
>PVJS01006028.1:0-61651 GCA_004027185.1 Glis glis | reverse complement strand
GGCTGAGAGTGTAGCTCAGAGGAATGTCCGAGGGTTCAATCCCCAGCACCCCCCCAACACACACGCGCGCGCACACACACACACACACACTGAATGTTTTGCTGTGTTTAGGTCATCGGTTGTTTCTTTTTCCCCTTTCTGTGATCAAGTCTGTTTTCTTAATCAGATAGCAATATTAATGTTATAGTTGTCAATCAAGTTCACTCATCATTTTGTGACAGGCGAGGAGGAAAACACCATACTGTTCTCCCCCCAAACGCTTTTTTAACGATGGGCTTTCAATGCCACCTTCCAAAAACAAAAAACAGCCCACAAAAACAAAAACTGAATTCTAAGGAGCATTTTGTGTGGTCTATAGAAACACTTTAGTTGCTTTTGAAACCTGGCTAAATTGAAGGATCCAATTCTGGGTGTCTCAAAGCTGCTGGTGCGTTCGTGGCCTTCAGAGCAGGAGTCTGTTTTCCTGGTGTGTGCGTGTAGCGTGATACAGCGATCTTCCAGTGAGAGCGCCACACTTTACTGCCTTTTACTCAATGTTTCCTATGACTGTGGAGAAAAGAACGTGCCTTCGGTGCAGTCTTGACATGTTTAAGGTCAGCTGGTACCCGTGAGCTCCTTTTGGCATGTCACGGTCCCAGACCTGGGCAGGGAGGCCCACTGTACGTGTGATCTTTAAGCCTGCCCTGACAGTCCGCTTGCTTTGCCTGGTGGCTCTGTGAGCTGTGTTCTAAATGTAGTGCTTTTTCCCAAACCTGCCCCATCCCACAGGCCTGCAATGGCCCCACTGGCCTGTGGGGTACCATCTGTCCTCTGCACAAGAAAAGTCATAGTACGTCAAAATGTTTTTTTATTTGAGACACAAAAATGCAAAATCGCTGAGATATCAAACATTTCCCGATCAGCTACGATACTGCCACTATGTACAAAAGATCTGATGATAAATGTGCACACATATAAAAATACAGTATGCATTACCTATGTACAGTACATGTGCAAACATATGGCATTCAACATGATATGGAATTGATTTCAGGGGTGCAAACGGCAAATACAAAGGCATCATGGTTTTTCTTTTAAAAAACAACATAAAGGCAATACATGAATGGACCCCCGACTGCCATAATTTTTTTGTGTATTAAACTAGTGCTTTAACAAGCAGGCTCTGTAGATTGGTATCTTTCTCCTTTTTTTCATAAAGTGAGATGCTAAGACATAATGTGACGATGAAAATAAGAAGAGAAACACCTATCACATTGCATTTCTATTGCAAGCAAGAAAAGAAAACTAATTTCTACATAGAAAGGAAAGGGGAAAAAAACCCTTTGTATTACTACTGAGTATGTATTATTCTTAAACCAACAAAACAACTCTATACTATTTTACATGAAAACAATAGAGAATATCTACATCTTTGTGAAAAATTAAATGGATAATACCTTTTTTGGGAGTGATTTTTGAGATCTCACTAGTCTCAAATTTTAAATAAAAAGTGCCTCCTTTTGGCAAATACTTGGCAATGCCTTTGGTTCCTTGAAAGCATTCTGCATTACGATTGGTGCTTGAGGTCAAGTGCTTGTGGTAGACACTAAACTCTTTCCTAAATGCTTCCTCTTCCTACCAAGTGAGCAATATTCCTTGCAGCATAATGCAGAGAGGTAATTGCGATGCGTTCCGGTGACCCTCGAGGCTTTGTTAAAGCTGTGTCGCAGTCTTGGCGTAAGCTCCACTTCACACGTAGCGGCGTCGACACCCCAGTGATGGGTTTCGGTTGATCCCAGGCAGCACCCTGTCGATCTGAGACTGCCTTCCCGCGGTCTCAAAACGAGTGTTTTCCAGTCGCGGCTCGCAGAGGAGCGCACGTGCATGGAGGAGAGCTCTTCTGTAAGCGTGCAGCTTTATGAATTACAGGCCCGAAACATAGGGTTTCAGGGGACCCTTTGTAATGACGCCTCTCCTCAGATACCACAAGAAAGGCAGACGGGGAGGAGATGTGCACCTGCTGATCGCCACGTCGGCCACTGCACAAATAAAAATGTGTCCCAGATGACGGCTGAAGAGCAAGTGATTGAAGGTTCCAGCCAGGAAGAAGAAACGACTATATTTTGTTATTTTCCAGTTTTGACTGAAATCATTTAAAGGATCAGCGGAAACGCACTCAGGGTGCTCTCCACACCCACCCTAGTCCGCGCAGCGGGGCTCCTCCACGCACCTGGCCTTCCAGTTACTGTTCGTGGGTCACGTGGGCTGTGCGTGCTCTTCCAGGGCGGCAGGACGATCTGTATTTGGTATTCTCTGTTGCCAGAATCCGCTCACGTGTGCAGCAACAGATGGTGAGAAACAGTTATTCGTGGATTTGGTTAAACTGACCTGCGTCGCTCTGCTGGTGGATGCTGCATAGCTAGTCTCTTCAGATTTCTCTCAGCAGTCCCCAGCGCGCCACGAGCTCGCCCGCTGCCTGAGGCTGGCCACCAGGTAGCCTGCAGAAATGGCCGGCGGATTCTGAAATGTGGGCTCCTCTGTGATGGCTCACCCCTGCCCCCGTGTATGCCACCTCTCTAAGGCCGATCCCGCTGGAGGACAGGAAAGGGATCGTCCCATCACCTGTGGGGACAGCTGCTTTGTCACCTGCGTGGCTGGTTTCAGCCTGGGCTGCCCAGTGCGGAGGCGGAGGAGGCGGAGCCAGCGCTCGTCACTCGGCCCTGACTGTAGCCTGGTGGCGCCATCTCGTTGCACGCCTTTGTCTCCCAAGGGCGGCGGCTGGGGCCACACCACTCCTACCCAGTACTCGCGAACCAGCAAGTGTGCCTTACACGGGCCACGGGACCACAGCTTTAAAGAGGAAACTTGAACAAGATTTCTCAGTATTACTATATGTTTGTTTCATATTAATATTTTAGTATCTGTGCAAAAAATTCCATAAATTCAGAATATCTGTGTACAAATATGTGGCAAATCCTATACAGTAGATTGCACATTTTGGGGAAAAACACTAGCGTGTGAACCACTAACCACTGTTCTGAGAGGCCTCCTAGTAGACGCCTTGCTGAAATGCACAAGATGGCCACATACCCTCCCCTTGCAAGCCTTTCGAGAAGCTTTAGTGTCATTCTTTTCACTCGTCACACCCCAAGAAGATGGTATGATTCCTAAGTATAGCAGAAGGGAAGGCTGATACACTGTGTTTGGAGAATAGAGAATATGCAGGGAAATAAGACTAGGGTGTGGCAGACCATGTTTCTAGGAGTTATTTTCTTGGCAATGTGCTACTCTGCAATGTAACGACAGGACCAAACCTAAACTACACACATGCACAGTGAAAATCCAACTGGCCAAGTTGACCTGTGCTCTAACCGATGTGAAACTAACCTTAACAAGAAAGTCACCTCCAGTAAACACACCCCTTTCCACTGCACTTACGGGCAGGTGCAGGGCTAGGTCAGAGGCCTGATTAGAGTGTGGTCTTTGGTCATGTCACAAGCACACGAGCGTGCAGCCCGTGTGCTTGCCCGCACCTGGATGCGGGTGAGGTCCTGGGGCGGCGCTGTGTCGCAGGTTCCAGGAGAAGAGGGCCGCATGGAATGGTGCAGGCAGGATGGCTGTGGCGGAGCTGAGGCTGGAGACCCGTGCCTTCTGACTGACCTGTGTGCAGACGGCGCCTCAGCAGCTCAGTCAGGGAGGGCAGGGGCAGGCGCTGCGTTCTATGTACTGCACTGAGTGGTTTTGGACAGCAATCCTGCTGTGACATGTTTCAAACCTGATTTTTAAAATGCCATAAAGGGACCTGAGGGCTGGGAAATAATCTATGTATCCAACTCAGAATTATAGAAATACAAAGTTATTAACAAGAGTCAACAGCACTGGGTGTTCGGCTGCCTCTCACAATCCGACTGATATTTGGTGCTCACTGAACAAGTCGTTCAAATCTGAACAAAGAAGACGCGCAGAGTCTAAGTAAGAACCTGTTAAACCCCAGGCAAAAACCCAGGGCCAAGACCTCCCATAGGAAATTACCGTCCCAAGTAAACAGGCTGGCCAGGAGACAGGCCCTGCCACTGGGACTGACCTGGGATCCTGGCACACCAGCGCGGGAAGCCGTTGTTGGGATTGGTTGATGACGGCGTGCTGGTTCACAGAGTTACTGTAGCCCATGCATTGGATTACCGGTTTTTAAACACTCCAACTATTCACCACCGACTGCACTGAGCATGGTGGCCTCCCCTTGCGCGTCAGCGCTGTCAGCGCCTGCGAGCCGGGACGTGCAGGTACAGAGACCTCCAGTGTGCTAGCGCTGGGAAAGAGGGCTTTTCTTACATGTACAAAATTTATAAGCCAGAAAAGAAAAAATATTGACATAAGATCACTTTTAGGCAAAACATAAACCCAGAAATGATCCACAAATTCTTTCTAAACAATGGGTCAGGCTGCCTCCTGCGCGTGCCTATGGAAGGGCCACCGTTTAATGACCCGGGGATAACCTGGCCCTGGGCTTCCACAGGGTGAGGTGGAGAGCACAACATTGTCACTTAACAAAAATCTCCACGCTATTTTGAAAGATTTCAGTTTTTTTTTGTTCAGTTATTTACATTGTGCATATACTTAAATGACTAGATCGAAATAACTTTGGAAATCATGTGATTGGCATTTTAGAAAATTCTTCAGAAGCCACTTGACAAACATGTGATAACGTTTTTCTATATAAAAACTAGTAAAACCTCCAGTTTTCCAATCTTAGGCTTGATAGTAAGCGAGAGCTTTGGTAGACATCCAGTTACAAGCCTGTAAAAGACAGCCAGGGTTGGGGACGGACGAGCTCGGCCAGAGCTGGGGCCGGCCAGCCTCCAGGCACAGGCGACGCGCACGGATGTCCTGGGTTCGTGACAGACCTCCCCCGACCTTCCACTCTCCCAATTCACCAGCTCAGAAAGTATTTCATGCTAAAGCCTTTGCTTGGCTTGTTGAGATGGGTCTGGTTACCTGAAAACTAGTCAGCAATTCTTTAAATATGAAAATACGTGTGGCTCAAGTACTCTAGAAATATTTGAGTTGATAAAAGAAGTAGGACCACTGGATACTCATTTCCTTACCCTAACGTAGGCTGTACAAATCACAAAGTCAGAGTACATATAAACATCTAATATACACATGAAACCAATCTAATCAACCTAGAGGGTCGCTTAATAGAATTTTCAGTGTTATCAATATACCTGGACTTTTTACAGCGGATTGTTGATGACAGTATTTTGTAGACACCTGGTTATGGTGAAAGATCTTCCATTTAAATTTGGAATTCTAAAGTAAGATTCCAAAATCACAAAATAAACTACAACACAAAAGATCACATCGGTTTCTGAATGGAGCTGAGTCACGGAGCTGGCAGCGCTGTCCACTGCCTGAGCCGCGCCGTGCTGTGGCCTGGCTCGGGCCAGCTCTAGGAAGTGCTGCCTGCCTTTTATTTCGGGGCACACAGTGGCCACAGAGGCTTACATGTGGTTGATCGTCAGTGTCCTTTCCTGCATGCATCACTCTCCCTTAGGGCTCTGTCTTAAGGTTCTTTGCGTTCTTTACTGCGGGCTGGAGAAACAGGCGAATCTTCTTGGACCAGTGTATTTTCAGAAGGCCCTGTGCGACATCACACGGCAGACGTTTACTGCTGAAGGCAATGAGATCTTTCAAACCTGGTTTCCAGGTCACGACCTTCTCTCTACTCTTTCTGTAACATGTTTCAATTCCAACAATGCAACTATGCATCTATCTCTAAACACTGACCTCTGGGACTCTTCTCCATGTTCTGAAACCTCATGACTGAGACAAGCAGCGTGTGACGTTAGTCCCAAGGCAGCGGTAGGTCCTGTGGGTCTAGAAAGTCAGCAGAGAACATGCTGGGCGCGGTGGTGCTGAGAGGAGTGAGCCCTGAGGACGGGCCGGGCATGGTGATGTCCAGCCACTCCATGTTGTCCAGGTTGGAGTCTGAAAGGTCGAGAGACAGACAGGGCGCCCCTGCGGCACAGGGGCCCTCGGAGGCCTCCATGGGCGAGTGGCTCAGCAGCTCGTTCTGGAGGTCCTCCATCAGGGAGAAGGGCTCTCTGTCTTCACTGCTGCTTTGTAGTGGAGAGATCTCACTTGCCGAGGGTAGAGTTCCGTCTAGGAAGGCTTCTAGTTGGTTCTCTAGGCTGGCAGACAAACTGCTCATAGGTGCTAAGGACAGAGGAGGTGCCATTTGGACTCGGGGCGGTGGCCGGGACACCACTGTGTTCACTGGCATCGTGCTGATGCTGGCGGTCACTGGTCTCATTTTGGAAATTGGAGAAGGCTCTTCTTTTACAGGAAGAGAAATCTCTGTGTAAAGTAATTGAAGTAATTAGTTTAGATTTACTACAGTCTTAAACTTTGATTACTAGGATAACTATTTAGCTATTTTGTGATTCCTTCTACTCATGTCCATCTGAGAGGCAGGGAGAGAATGCCGCGGGTCGGGTGAAATCCTGGATCACTATGAGGGTAAGGGATCATAAAAGTATATTACAAGCCAGGCATGGTGGCACATACCTGTAATCCCAGTACTTGGGAGGCTGAGACAGGAGGATTGCAGGTTTGAGGACAGCCTCAGCAACACAACAAGACTCTCAGCAACCTAGTGAGGCCCTGTTTCAAAACAAAAAAAGTAAAAGTAAAATAAAATAAAAATAAAAAGGGCCGGAAGTGTAGCTTGGAGGTAGAATGCCCCTGGGTTCAATCCCCAGCACCACATTAAAAAAAAAAAAAAAGTTTATCACGTTCTGATGTGCTTTCTTTCCATTATTTTTTTTTTGTGTGTGTGTGTGTGCGGTACTGGGGATTGAACCCAGGGGCATTCTACCTCTGAGCTCCACCCCCAGCCCTACTTTTTATTCTTTATTATGAAACAGGGTCTCACTAGGTTGCAGAGGGCCTCACTAAGTAGCTGAGGCTGGCCGCAAACCTGTGATCCTCCTGTCTCAGCCTCCCAAGTACTGGGATTACAAGTGTGCACCACCACACCTGGCTTAGCTCTTTCCATTCTTTTCAGCAATGCTACGCATTTTTAGCTGTTATATCCCACTAGGTAGGAATCAATGGTTTTGAAATATTTAATCTTTGGGTTCTTATTCTCCATCATGTAAGGCTTTAAGATAGGGCTCCCCTCTCACCCTACGCTGTGATCTGCCATGGAAGCAGCAGGAGACCCCCAGAGTGAACGTGGAGTGTCTTCCGAGCTTCTGCAAAGACATGCATATATATCCTTGGTACTGTGCAAGTCCTGATATTTTCTTCTTTATTTTCATTTTAAAGTTTTTGGTACTGGGGAGTGAACTCGGGGGCATTCTATTTTGAAGCCATATCCCACCCTTTTTTAATTTTTAATTTTGAAACAAGGTCTTGCTAAGTTGCTGAGGCTGGCCTTGAACCTGTCTCAGCCTCCCAAGTACTGGGATGACAGGCGTGTGCCACTGCATCCAGTTTCTTTTTTCGCTTAGAAAAAAACCGTAATAGTTGGACTAGGTATCCAATTTAGCCATGCACATTCTGCATAAATTCTGAAAAGATGCAGTGCCATCTTTAATTTCTGAATTAGCGCTAACACGCGGCTCCTTTGACTTTCTTCCTTGCATCAAGTGGATCACGTGCTCCTCCTACTCTTTGGTCTTGTTCTCTGGTTTCTATAAACTCTTGGGGATCTGGTAGTGTCTCAGCACCCATTGTGCTATTCCTTGCCGGGTCGAGTGACAAAGTAATGGACCATCAGCTATAGACAGCAGTTTCCACTTAGCTACCTAGATTTAAATAACCCATCCTTTTCACTTTTGTAAAGATATAATTGGTTTTATTTATTATTTTTGCGGTACTAGGGACTGAACCCAGGGACATTCTACCTCCGAGCTACACCCCCCAGCCCTATTTTTTATTCTTTATTTTGAAACAGGGTCTCACTAAGTTGCGGAGGCCTTACTAAGTAGCTGAGGCTGGCCGCGAACCGGGATCCTCTGGTCTCAGCCTCCCAAGTACTGGGATTACAAGCATGCGCCACCACATCCGGCTTAATTGGTTTTATTTTAATGCAGATGCACTGGGAAAAATAGATTTAATTAATGATAGTTCTTAAATAAGTGAGAAGAACTTACAATGTGATTCCTATAAATGAATTGCTAACTGTGTGTGCTGTGTGTTTTTAGGAGTTTATGTTGCTTTTTATATTAGTTATAATGATCACTAGAATTGTTTTGAGAGTGTTAAGTGTTATTTAAGTAACTAGTCTTAAATCAACTATTTATTTATTTATTTATTTATTTATTTATTTATTTATTTATTTTTTGCGGTACTGGGGATTGAACCCAGAGGGGTTTTACCTCCCAGCTACACCCCCGGCCCTATTTTTTATACTTTATTTTGAAACCGGGTCTCAGGAAGTTGCAGAGGGCCTCACTAAGTAGCTGAGGCTGGCCTCGAACCTGGATCCTCCGGTCTCCGCCTCCCAAGTACTGGGATTACAAGCGTGCGCCACCATGCCCGGCCCTTAAATCAACTATTTAAATCTTAGTTCTTATTACTGATATTAGTTTATAATAAGATGAAATAATGCATTTATTGGATAATTTCTCATAAAATCTTCACTTTTAGGAAAAACTCAAAATTGTTTGCTGACTTTGTTGCATTTTAATTTCCAAGTTTAGGCTGTAAAATTATTCTTATTAACCATTTAAAAAGTCTTATCTTTACCATACTTAGGAAAAACATTTTATTTTTTTAATCCTAAGATCAGGGCATAGAATATCTCTTTTAAAATTTTCAGTAGTTTAGAGCTATTTTGCAAGGCCAATATAGTTCTTGGCAAAAAATACTATTTGCACATGTAGATTTGTAGTCAATTAACAAGAATTCTTTGCTATACCAAACATTCTGACCAGAACATCAACCTCAATATCGAATAGTACCTGCTATGAATGGAGAAGTTTCAATCACTATTTTTTTTTTGTGAACCCAGATCCTCCCAAAGTACTGGGATTACAAGCGTGCGCCACCACGCCCGGCTTTTCAATCACTATTTAAAAATTCAAATAAAGCCGGGCGTGGTGGCACATGCTTGTAATCCCAGTACTTTGGGAGGCGGAGACTGGAGGATCCGGGTTCGAGGCCAGCCTCAGCTCTCTTGCTCTCTCTCTCCCTGTCTCTCTCTCTCTCTCCTTAGTGAGGCCCTCTGCAACTTCGTGAGACCCGGTTTCAAAATAAAGTATAAGAAATAGGGCCAGGGGCGTAGCGCGGAGGTAGAATGGCCCTGCGTTCAATCCCTGGTACCGCAAAAAAAAAAAAAAAAATCAAATCAAATAAAATTCCTTTCATCAGGGTAAAAGTATTTTAAAATACTAAACAGCATCTCTCTCTCTCTCTCTTCCTCCCTCCCTCCCTCTCACATTCTTTCTTTCTTGAGGTTCTTGGGATTAAACCCAGGGCATCTTGTATGTTAGGCAAGCACTCTACCAGTGAGCTGCACTGCCAGTCCTTGAATTTTTAATTTTTTTTTGGTGGCATTGGGGATTGAACCCAGGGGCATTCTACCTCTGAGCTATACCCCCAGCCCGATTATATTTCTTATTTGGAAACAGGGTCTCATTAAGTTGCAGAGGGCCTCGCTAAGTTGCCAAGGCTGGCTTTGAACCTGCAATCCTCCTGTCTCAGCCTCCCAAGTACTGGGATTACAAGCATGTACCACCATACCTGCTTAAATTTTTTTAAATGCTGATTTTATACTTACTTTTAAAAATATGTAAACTGGGGCAGAGAAATCCTTGGCTTTTTTTGTGTGGTTATTATCCCTTTCTAAGACTACATATTATAAATCTAAGATTTCATATTATATGTAAGAGTGCCTCTGAATTTTAATAAAGTAACTAGAGTACAAGCTAGCTAACTTGGTTGTCATAGCATTAAAGCAGGATTGGCAGTACTTGGGAGACTGAGACAGGAGGACTGCAGGTTCGAGACCAGACTCAGCATCTTAGTGAGACTCTCAGCAACCTATTAAGACCCTGTTTCGAAACAAAATTTTAAAAAGGCCTGGGGGTATAGTTCAGAGGTAGAATGCCCCTGGGTTCAACCCCCAGTACCATACACAGACACAACCTCCCTCCCTCCAAAAAAAAAAAAATTGGAATGTTCTCATCCTATGACAATGACTGATCCACATGGTGTATGTTTTGAAGTTCTTCAACATGGAATTTATTATTATTATTATTATGATTTTTGCATTACTGGGGATTGAATCCAGGGGCATTCTACCTCCGAGCTACACCTCCAGCCCTATTTTTTATTCCTTATTTTGAAACAGGGTCCCGCTAAGCTGCTGAAAGCCTCACTAAGTTGTTGAGGCTATCCTTGAACTTGTGATCCTCCTGTCTCAGCCTCCCAAGTACTGGGATTACAAGCGTGCATCACCACACCTGGTTCAACATGGAATTTATATCTGGTTCTGCTGTGTTGTTTGGAGATGGTCTTTCTCAGCAGGCATGCCTCTATGGATAAATCTAACACTGTTACTGTTTGAAGCAGAATCAATGGCTTTCCCTCCATTTATAGTAAGCTGTTTTAATGGTCTAAATTTAACAGATTTTAAAACTAAATAGTTAGAATTAGATGTTTTCAGTATCTAAAGATAAGCTATGAGCTCTAGAGAAAACCCATCATGGACTTGTATTAAGAGGTTACTTCCTCTGGGAGTGTGATGTGACCTCTGACCTACCTCCACTCTTTATGAGGATATCAAAGAGGTCATCCATCTGCTGACTGTGTGTGTTGGAAATCTACAGCAAAAGAGAATACAAGTTAGCAGTCTTTCACACAAATCTGGAAGCATTATGCAATTGGGGGCACCAAGGGACTTCACAGAACATCTAGTTCTAATCCACCATTTGATAATTTAGAAAACACGGAGGTCACCTGAGAAGTTAAGCTGTTCACCCAGAGTGTCACGGTTGGTTAGGTCAACTAAGAGCTGAGTAAGAATGAAGCAAGACATCAGCTCGGCTGACTTCTATACATCCCTTATTTTCTGTCATTGATTGAATTTTGGAAGACCTCTAATATTTTATTTTAAAAGTGTCTTTATTCATTTGCATTTAGGAAAAATTTGTATGTCTAAAGATCACACTATACTGTACATATTTCTTGGCTTTGATATTTACTTGACATATAATAAGCTGCACTTAATGTAAATTATCCAACTTAAAAGGTTTTGATATGAATACTCCCGATGAAATCATCAACAAAGCCAAGATGTTGAACATGCCTGCCACCCTAACGTTTGTGCCGGTTTGTACTCCTTCCCTCATCTCTAGGCAACCCACTGCTCTGCCTTCTTTCACCAGATTTGTTCTAGATAAATGGACTCGGACAGTGTGTACTTTTTTGGAGGAGGGGAGACTGGCTTCTTCTACTCAGTGTAATATTTTGAGACTTATCTAGGTTGGAGAGTATGCCTTAGGAAGAGCTCATTCCCTTTGATTGCTGAGTAGTACCCATTGATGGAAATGCCATAATACGTTTATTCATTTGTCAACGGTCATTTGGGTTTCTAGTTTTTGACTATTATAAAGTTGCTCTGAAAATTTTTGTATGTCTTTGTACAGACATGTTTTCTTTTCTCTTGGGTAAATATTTAGGGGTGGAATGACCGGATCATGGAGTAGGTTTACGTTTAACTTTTTAAGAATGGTTCAACTGTTTTCCAAAGTGATTGCACCGTTTTCTGTTCCCATCAGGGGGTGAGATTTCTAGTTGCTCTACATTCTTACCCACTCTTTGTAAGGTCAGGTTTAAGGTTGCAGTTACTCCAAGGCACATGCAGTGGTATCACAGTGTGGTTTCAGTTTGCATTTTCGTGATGGCGAATGATGCTCGAGTGTCTTTCCATGTGCTCATTTACTAGTCATTTGTCTTCCTGGTGAAATGGCTGTTTGGATCTTTTGCTGACTGCAGACTTCTTAAGCTTACTGTTTACATGGTATATCTTTTCCCGGCCATTTACTTCCAACCTGTGTCTTTGTATTTCAAGTAGGACTCTTACTGCTGCATACATTAATTGTATGGAACTGCATAGCGCCATGTTGTGGGTTCAGTCAAGATGTTGTTTGGGCTAAGTCAATTCAAGGCTTTGCAGGAGCCACCCCCGTAAAGGTGGCTCATCTGCGTGGCTGGCATGTTGGGGCCGCCTGTTGGTGGGAGGCCTCAGGTCCTCACCACAGAGCCTCTCTGTGTGGCTGCAGCCACTGCAGGGTGCACATGTCTTTCCCACAGCACGTGATCCGAGGGAGAGCAAGGCAGAGGGAGCACACCTCTCATGACTCAGTCTCTGAAGTCGGGCACCACCCCTCTGCCAATTCTGTTAGAAGTGGGTTACAAAGTCCAACATAGGGAAGTGTCAAAGACTCTGCAGACCTATCTTACAACTACCACACAGCCTAGAGTTGGGTCTGACTTTTTAATCCATTCTGACAATTTATGCATCTTCTAGGGCTGTTTACTCCACTCGTGTTTATTGACTACTGATGTGGTTAAATTTGGGCTCACCATTTTATTATTTGTTTACTACTCATCCTACCTGGTTTCTGTTTCCCTGTTCTTTCCTATCCTTTTTTCTTTTTGGTGTTCTAACTTAATTTCTCTCTCTCTCTCTCTTTGTGGTGCTGGGGATTGAACTCAGGGCCATTCTATCTCTGAGCTACAGAGGTAGCCAGCCCTATTTTATTTTTTATTTGGAAACGGTCTCACTTAAGTTGCTGACAGCCTCACTAAGTTGCTGAGGCTGGCTTTGAACGGGCGATCCTCTTGTCTCAGCCTCACAAGTACTGGAATTACATTCAGGCGCCACCACGCCTGCCTAATTTTTCTATTTTTTTTTTTTTTTTTGCGGTACTGGGGAATGAATCCAGGGGCATTCTACCTCCAAGCTACACCCCCAACCCTATTTTTTATCTTTATTTTGAAACAGGGTCTCACCAAGTTGCAGAGGCCTCACTAAGTAGCGGAGGCTGGCCGCAAACTCAGATCCTCTGGTATCAGCCTCCCAAGTACTGGGATTACAAGCGTGCGCCACCATGCCCAGCTAATTTTTCTATTTTTAAACACTATACTATATTGTATATAAAAAAATTGTTACTGTAGATATACTACACATATCCTTGACCGCCCATGGGTTACTTAATGTTGTACCACTACATAAAAAATAGGGACGCTGCAACCATATGATCCATTTATTTCCTCTCTTATCCTTTATTAGTAATAAGTATTATATATCTACACATTATTTTTTATTTTTATTTTTTTTGCGGTACTGGGGATTGAACCCAGGGGCATTTTACCTCCGAGCTACACCCCCGGCCCTATTTTTATACTTTATTTTGAAACCGGGTCTCACGAAGTTGCGGAGGGCCTCACTAAATAGCTGAGGCTGGCCGCGAACCCGGATCCTCCGGTCTCCGCCTCCCAAGTACTAGGATTACAAGTCTGAGCCACCACGCCCGGCTATATCTATACATTATACACGCCTCAAGACAATGTTATCTTTGGTGATGAATTAATCTCAGTTTTTCTTTATCTGAAGTTATCCCGAGTTCACTTTCATTCTTAAAGGGTATTTTTCACATGATATAGAATTCTGGGTGACAATCCCTCCCACCTCCTCCCCACTAAGAACTTTAAACACGTTGCTGCACTTTTTTCTGAAGCAACAGAAGCTGCAGAAAAAAGTGCAGCATTAAGCTGACATTAAGCTAATAGTTGTTCACCCTGTGATGTGTTGCTTTTCTTGTGATGCTTTCAGTATTTTCTCTTTAACTTTCCCTCTCGGTGATTTTTTTTTTTTTTTTTTGCGGTACTGGGGATTGAACCCAGGGGCATTCTACCTCCAAGCTACACCCCCCAGCCCGATTTTTTCTTCTTTATTTTGAAACAGGGTCTCACTAAGTTGTGGAGGGCCTCACTAAGTAGCTAAGGCTGGCCGCGAACCTGTGATCCTCCTGTCTCAGCCTTCCAAGTACTGGGATTACAAGTGTGCGCCACCATGCCTGGCCGTCTCCGTGATTTGACTCCGTGACTAGGTCTTCTACTTACCCAGTGTGGTATCTGTTGAGTGTCTCAAAGCTATAAACTTATCTTTCATCATACTTGTGAAAAATTTGCCCATTTTTTCTTCAAATATTTACCTGTCCCCTTCTTTCTCTTCTGTCTTGTCTTCTACCTATGTTACACAGTTTGACATGGCTTACTTTAAAAAAAATCTTTTCTCCTCCTCTGTATTATTCAGCTTGGATAAGTTCTATTGATTTGTCTTCTAGTTCACTGATTTTCCCCTCCTCTGCCATCTCCATTCTGCCAAGTTCATCTGTAACTTTTTTCCTCTCAGACGTTGCATCTTTGTTTTAGTTCTAGAATTTCCATTTAGTCCTTTAAAAACAATCTCTGTATCTATCTGGGTCCCCATCTTTTCATTCTTCATGAACATATTTTGTTTTACACCATTGAGGATGGTCACAGTAGCTGCTTTACAATCCTTGCCTGCTAATTCTCACATACAGATCAGCTCAGGCGTGGTCTCATGTCAGCTGTTGTTTTTTTCCTCTGAGGATGGGTTACATTTTCCCGACTCTTCACATGGGGCGTCTTATAAACAAATGGTGTGGATGCTAAAATTTCTCTCAGATGAGTAGCTTCTTCTGGTTCAGCAAGCTATTGATTTGGTTGGATTTTAACTCAGAAATGTCTCTTGGGTAGACATCCCGATCTCTGTTTAGATTGGTGTCTTCAGCTGAGCCACTGTATCTACACCATACAGAGATGAGGACAGACAGGATGGGCTCTCCTCTGGCTCTTTCCCTCTGGTTGCTCTCAACTCAGTCCTCTGGTGTGCAGGCCATAAACAGTTTTTCCAAGAGTAATCCTGACATTTAGCTTGACCCCAGAGTAAGAGCAGCAAACAGTGGGAGGGAGCTCATGCCATCTAACCCTCCCCCCGAGCGTGTGTCCCCCACTGGAATACCACTGCTTCTCGTCACTCTCCAAGGGCTTTGTGTAGCTGCCTTCTGTATTATGATCAGGACTGAGAGCAGCTATCTGTGGGAGGACTGAGCCAGTAGGGCCTTATTGATCTACTAGTGGAACTGGAAATCTGAGTAAATGTATTTAAGAAACCAAAATACCCTCCACATTCCTGGAATTGGGGCTCAGTGGCACATGAAGAGGTAGTACAGCAGTATTCATTTGAATACCACTAACCGATGTAGAACTTGGCTCTGTCAGTCTATAAACATGAACCCAGGGATATGTAAATACCAGGGATTCCAACTGGCCGTCTTAGGTTACGTGGAAGAGTATTCTTTTTTGTTGTAATTTACATAAATTAAGAAGGCAATACTAATGAGCAGATGCTTGAGAACCAGGTTTGGAAGGATGAGTGCTACCTGTTTATTTTTATAAAAACTGCAGTTAAGCGCTTGGCAATTCATGTCTGCTCCCTGTGAAGAGAATAGATGTCACTTCTGAATGGCCTGTGGGGGAGAGGACAGTCTAGTCAAGCACCATTTGTTTTAATTCTTATTGCAAATGTTTAAACCTATTTTTGAAACTTGCTTTTCCCTCATAGATAAGGTCCCTTGTAGAGTCTGGAACTAAGGGAACATTTTACAACTAGAAAAGCTGTCTTCCCTCAGTGCTAAGTGAGTACTAAGAAGCAGATGACAGCCGTCTATTTCCTCAGAGAGGCAGTCCCCTGGCCTGAGCATCCTGCACACCCTTTGCGAGGGGGACAAACTACACACTGCCCCCTGCGCCACTCAGGCTGCAAGGCAGGTCCAGGCAGCCGCAGTGGGGTGCACTTGCCCCCGTGGAGGGATGGGCTTGTTTGGAAAAAGTGCTGAGGCCTTAGTCCCATGTTCCTCAGGTATAGAAAGACCCACTCACTGCACGCAGCCACCTTGCAGCCCAATGAGTCACCTGATAGAACAAGGAGCCAGGGGAGCCACACGGCTGTGCTGCTTCTGCTGTCTGTTGTAATACTCAGTCTAGCTTGGATCCGTGTGTCTTGCTATCATGGTTAGCACCCGTGGAGTGGGGCCAGGTCCGTTCCTCGTATCTTCTGTGAGGCTGACGTCCTCTCTTGAAAGCAAGTTAAGTTTTGAGCTTTGAGAGAAAGCCGTGGAGAGGCAGGGTGACCAGGAGGAGTGTCTGGGGCAATGAGTGCCAGTGAGCAAGGGCTTCCATGGTTGAGCACCCACGCAGGCCACGTGCTTTCATACACAGGAACTCCAACGTCTCCCATCACTGGGAAAGCTGCGGCTTCCCGTGCTGTGTCAGTGAGACAAGGAAGCGCCTTGCCTGAGGCCACATGGTCACCGATGGGCGTTAGGTGTGGCAGCCTGGCGTAGTCTCCGAGTGGAGTCACTCGCATGGGCTGCCCTGTGGGCAGAGGGTATCGGGGACTGAGAGAGGAGGCAGGGTCAAGTGGGTTTAGGGTGGGCAGCCGTGACTGTCAGCCAGGTGGAGGATAGGTCGATGCTGGCTTGACAAACGGCAGCTGAGAAATGGCGGCCCTGAACAAGCGCGCTCCCTGCTCACCATCGCATCTGCCCTGACATGACAAAGCCCTTCGTGTCAAAGGAAGAGCTGAAAGGCAAGCCCTGAATGTCTGAATAAGCAGCAATTGCAGGTTATACTGCTGTGGAAAGCTGTTTGAGACTCTTAACAACATTAATAAGATTTAGATTTTAAACAGCCAGTTAAAACGTAAAGCTCCTGGCCATAATTCGTGTGGCTCTACTGAGGCAACTCGATCTTAGACAAGGGACTCGGTACAGTGCTGGTCAAGCCCTGGGGTGACAGGCCAAGCACAGCCCTGTGAGCTGTCGCCAGCCTCCTCACTCACCTCTGGAAGGGATGGCTGCGCACTGCGTGTCTGCTTGATGGCCTCTTCATAACGGGGCGGGTCTTTTGTCTTGGTGACTGGAGTCCCAAACAGAGAATGCTGGATGACAAACTGCTGGGGTGGAGGGGGCGAGCTAGGCTGTACAAAACAAAGGAGAAGCACGCGTTAGCTCTTGAGCACGGCTGGCTCCTGCTCAGATCCACCCCGCTCTGCTGTGCTTCCCTCAGGAGCCAGGTTACGGAACTTGTGAGAAGGGTCTTTAAGCACTGGGTGGCTGACAGCTCTGGTGGGACACCTTGTATGGGAGGGCTCCCCTTCGCTGTGACGACAGCTGAGCTCATCTTTAACAAGGCACTATCACCGATACCGACAGTCACTTCAAGCCCAAAGCACCGGGCACGGCACAGACTGGACGCCCTGCCAGGCTCGTCAGGGCTGCGGTCACCCAGCGTTACCTTGTTGGGAGTGTTAGGTCCATTTTGCAGGGACGGGAGTGGAGTGTTTCTGGATTGAAGAATGCTGTTGGAGGTCTTATTGATAAAGGGCTGCTGGACCGTAGGAGCAGGTTGTCTCTGATATGGAAGAACTGTATTTGGTGCTGAGTTTGTGAAAACCTGGAATGAATAAGTATTTCTCCATCAGTTTGTTTTTCTGCTTTTCCTAATGAAGTAAAGAAAACCATGTTTTATACAGGAGCCAGAAAACTTCTGTAAAGGGCCACAAAGTACTGAGTTGAAGGTTTGTAGACCAGATGGCCTGGCCTTGGAAGCGCTAACCTCTGCCACTGTAGCACAAAAGTAGCACAGAAGTGGCCATGGGCTGATAGACTGTATAGACAGGCGGCGGGTTAGATTTGCCCCAGGCCTGGTGTGCGGCCCCTACTTTTGAGTGTAAGTGGCTTGTCTCTGGGGACGGTGCAGACAGAGCCCTGTGGAGCAAGGTTTGCACACTTCACACTTCTCACTAGGATGACCCCGGCTCCTCTCCTGGCTTTAAGGGTCAGGATATGATAATCACCCTCATGCCCATTCTCTCTACTTCTCCCAGGCACCAAAGTCACATCCACATCATGTTCCAAACCAAACTCTCTCCCCTCCTCCTCGTCCCCCAGCCTCTGAGGGACAGTAATTCCTGGTCCTGCTTTGGCTGTATTCTTCGGGCGAGCCTGCTCCCCTCTGCACTCACTTCCTGGTGACCCAGAGCTCACCCAGGTCCTCACTGTCCTGCCGGGATGCTGCTGATGGAGCCCCTGCCCCGTACGCATCTAAGGCTCTCTCGCCTAAAAATCTGCCCCCTTCTGAGAAGCTGTTTTCTGTTCTATCAGGCAGAGGTGAGACTTTCCTCCTGTGGAACTTCAGAATGTTTTGATTAGCTCCATCAAGAACCAAAAATTTGGGGGCCTTTTACAAATATATGAACACATTGCTGATATAATATTGCATTTCATTGAACTTGGTTTACTCATACGAATATTTAATATACTTCATACCATTAATATTCTGAAAGAAAAAAGTCTCCTATGTTTTTACCATAATATACACAAATATTTAAGCATGAAGGTTCTATGTATATGCATCCCTCCAAATAGTATGACCTCTGTGGGTGAAGAGTTCTATAAATATGCTCCTACTTGAATAAAGCTGAATTTCCTTACAGTTGGTAAAATATTACCTCCCTTAAGCTGGAAGTAAGGATTCCTAATTGTAGTATTTTGGGACTTAGTGAATAAACTCTTCTTGATCCTATCTACATATTGTTTCTCTCTCCTCCCTAAGACAAAGAAAACTGTGTGAACTTGTGCACATTTATTAAGCTTGTACTAACAACACTAAAATGGTATTGTGAGCTTCAGTGGAGCTTGGTAACAGAACTGTGCTCCTTTCTCACTGCATTTCTTGGGGGGGCGTTTGGGCCACAGCACATGCGCCGACGCGGTTGTTGCTGTCTGTCTCTAAAGTTGTCTGAGCCCAGGCAGTTCAGACTACCCCAGGTGTACTGACAGGTGCACCTGATTACCTGGTTCTTTTATGTTGAGGATGAAAACCCCAGGACTGAATAATTCTCAAGGTTTAAAATAGTAACACCTTGTTTTGAGGAGATCAGCTTTTTCTGGCAAGGAGATGTGCATGTAGCTCCACCTACTGGCTGAGGGAATTTCGTTCACTTAGGGTATTTTTTATTTTTGGCGGGGCTGGGGATGGAACCCCAGGGCTTTGCATAATCTAGCCAAGCTCTCCACCACTGAGCTACACACCAGCCCCACTGAAGGGTTATTTAAGATCAGGATCTTGGGGTGGGAACTTGTATAGAGGATGATGAGTCCTAGACCCATGCCTCATTTTAAGGATGAGGAAACTGGCACTTGGAGAGAGAATAAATTCTGTAGGAGGAGGCAGGGAACTGAAAACAGCAGAGGGCAAACTTACAAGTACACATATGCATAGATGTCTTACTGAGATAGAAAGGTCAAATATCTGACCTTCAAATATTTTTCCCCAGGGAACAGCACATTTAATTTGAAAAGAAATTTATTTTAAAACTCAGTAAATTCAGTATATGAGGATTATAAAACATACTTTTGAAACTTTTACTTGGAAAGGGGGTTTAGCTGCTGAGCTGTCTTTTAGTCCTAAAGAACTCCATCTCAATCCCAAATAATTGGATAGTCTGTGGCTAAACAACATCTGGCCTAGGGCTCGTCGTGTGGTAGACAGACCACAGAAAAGAGCAAGCAGGGCTTCCCAGGGGCGGGCTCTTGGGACGACGGCCGTGGACTGGGTGAGCAGACAGCAGTAAGATCCGTGGCGTGTCCTTGTGAGCATCCACTGACCTTTCTGACTGGCTGGGGCTGGGTGAGCGCGTGCTGCGGGAAAGCATCCTGCTTCGGTGGCGCGGCGGGCGCCAGGCCCGAGGGCAGGGCGGCTGGCATCTGTGTCGCAGCTATCTGAGGCTGAGTCTGAATTCCTGCTTGTGGTGGAGCCTAGGAGGCACATAAAAGTCAGTATAATCGTCAGAAGAGTTAGAATCAAGAATTTAGATATAGAATAAACTGGACACTTGGGAATATCTAAAATGAAATAAGACAGTGTTTACAGATACACACTTCGGTTCATCTGAGTAAAACTAAACCTTAACAATTTTTTTTAATAAAAATCTTACTTTTAAGCTGATACACAGAAACATAAAAACTGTATATACTAGTAGGGTACCCCACGTGATGTTTTAATGCATGTATATGTTGTGTAATGTTGAAACCAGTTTAAGCATATCTATCTCCTCAAACCTTTATCTTTTCTTTTTTTGTGTGGTATTAGGGCTGGAACCCAGGGCTTTGCACATGCCAAGCAAGCACTTTCCCACTGAGCTGCATCTCCAGGCCCCCTTCCTTCCTTTGCCACTGGCGATTGATCCCAGGGGCATTCTACCTCTGAGTTACAACCCCAGCCCTTCTTAAAAAAATTTTTTTTAAACAGGTTCTTGCTAAGGTTGCTGAGGGTCTCGCTATATTGCTGAGGCTGGTCTTGAACTTGAGATCCTCCTGTCTCAGCCTCCCAAGTACTGGGATTACAGGTGTATGCCAGCATGCCTGGCTCCCTCTCATTTCTTTATGGTGGAAATATTCAAAATCTTTTCTTGGAGCTTTTTGAAATATACAGTACATAACTGTTATCTGTGGTCACCCTACTGTATAACAGCACACCAGAACTTCTTACTGCTAGTTGATTATAACTTGTGCCCATTAACCAACCTTTCCTCACCGAATCCTAACACTTCTAAACCAGTGTCGAACATCAGACCAGTTATTTTCTTGCCCTTATCATTCCTTACATGGCTAAGAGTTTCATTTGAAAATTTTGGGAAAATAGAAAACAAATAATATGAATGTATAGCCTCTATACACATAATAGGTCTGGTACATTTCATAGCAATAAGGAAACTGGCAGTTTACAGACCCCACTGTCCAGTTCTTGCTTCTTGCTGTAGCAGATACTCTGGGGATGGCCAGCAATGTGCAGAGTATGCACAGGCCCAGGATAAAACAAGTGTTTGTTCCTGCAACATCAACTCGAATGGACGCTTTGGACAATTGTGTGTGTGTGCATGTGTGTGTATTATTGGGGATTCAACACAGGGGTGTTCTACCTCTGAGCTTCACCCCCCAGCCCTATTTTACTTTTTATTTTGAAACAAGGTCTAAGTTGCTGAGGCTGGCTTTGAACCTGTGATCCTCCTGTCTCAGCCCCCCAACTACTGGGATTACAGGCATGTGCCACCAAAGAACCAAAATTAAAAAAAAAAGATATATTATGGAGTAGATGTCCAACTTTACAGATTCTGTAGAG
This sequence comes from Glis glis, assembly GCA_004027185.1. NCBI lineage: Eukaryota > Metazoa > Chordata > Mammalia > Rodentia > Gliridae > Glis > Glis glis. Next base: position 40,384 of record PVJS01006028.1, on the reverse strand, counting down.
ACAAAACAGGGGAGGAGGTGGACTTTTTGGCATGCCCAGGGCCTCTGGGCTACATACACCTCCTAGCCCTAGGGGTACAAGGTTATTTCTCTCTGATATTACAGGTATTTGAGTAATCAAGGTTGAAAAGTACTGATCCAAATGGCTTCTTGTTTACTGTTGGTCCGCATTTGGTGAAAACTCATCAAAATTGCACTATACAAAAGTATACAACCTAAGGTAAAATGTAGACACAAAAGGGAATGAAACGCTCTCTGGTGTTTCACTCCTAAATCTGCGCTCACATTCTCCAGAGTTGAAGCAACTTCACATTCATGTGCCTTCCAAGAACTAAACCTGAGAGGCAGAATGTCAGAGCAAAGGCTCTGCAGTCAGAAGACCTGGGTTTAAACATTAGCTCTGTCTTTGGGCAACATACCAAACAGTTCCAGGCCTCAGTTTCTCCATCTAGAAATGGGCTCTATCACTTGGACCTTCTGGGGGAAGGGAGAGTTAGGTGAAGTCAGCCTTGTAAAGTGCCCGATGCTGTGCCTTGCACTGTAGAAAGTGCTTGATTACAAGTGTGCGCCATCACGCCTGGCTAATGCCATTGATCTTCTATTAAGTCCCAAGGTTTCCATTCTGTGAATATTTCAGTGAAATCGACAGAGCTATATTAAAATAGGTTGGGAATAACAGTCTAGACCTTATTTAGGTATTGATTATCATTAAGAACAAAAAGATTGTTCTAAATATAGGACACCGGGACAATATAATATCCTTTACATATATAAGCCATCCTATTAGTAGGACATTGGACAAATATGATATTTGAGACGGTGGGACAAAACGGGTTATAAGCGTCTACACATGCTACCATGTTCATTAAAGGAAAAGGTGAGAGAAACAGAAAGGCACCGAGTTTGTCTTGACTATATAACACAGTGCTAGCTACTGTACTTTTGAATCGCCCTCCACACACGTTTACTACGAGTGTGACTCGTACTGTGGGTGCACTTCTGGAGGTGCACAGTTCATTCTGTGTGCAGTAAGGCAAAGGTACGACGCACACGTCCCACCTGGAGCTTGAGGCTGCCGACTGGAAGCTGCACTGAGGTGACATTCGAGCCCTGGATGGACACTGGGAGCAGCAGCTGAGCAGTCTGCGTGGTCAGTAAAGCCTGGGGCTGAGCGACAATGGCAGATGGCTGTCCTGGGGAACTCACATAAAACTGTGAGACGACACTTGGTTGTTCTGCCTGGGCGACAGGGACCTCCTGCTTGATGACTACGGCCTTTTTGGCAATAAGGGTCTGGCCACCTGTGGAGACGGGATGGCCCACAGAATGGCTGGCCACTGGAGCAGGCTGCCGGGGGCTGGAGCAGTCAGGGAGCAAGGTCTCGTCCTTGATGGAGGAGCCGGTGCTGTTGTGCTTCTGATCTGATGGGCTGACAGAGTGAGCGGGGGTGCTGGGCTGGGGTTCTGGGGACCGCTGCTGCTGCTGGCCCCGCTTCTCCACCTCGAGTTGCATTTTCAGGACCTCCACAAGCTTCTGCTCTTGCTCCAGTTTCCTCTTCAGCTCCTCAATCTGCTTCTCCTTCTCCTGGAGCTTGCGGTCCTTCTCAGCAGCATCCAGTTCCAGGCTGGACAGAGTGCTGCTGGTGGGGCTCAGACTGTCTTCATGGCTCGCCACTCTCAAGGGCGAGGAACACAGGAACTGCGAGGGAGACATCATGGTCATGATCTCGGTGAAGGTGTCTGCCATGTTTGTGTCATCAGTACTGAGACTGGACTGTTCAGAGGGTGACGGCGAGATTGGCAGAGGGGAGTGAACGTTGTCAACGTGGGCTACACTGTTGGGTGTGGCAGACGTGGGCGCTTCTGCCTTGAAAGTGGAGACCGAGTTAGTCACAGAGTTATGTAGTGTTGTGACCGGCAAAGCCACGGTGACTTCCGGGTTACTGGTGACGATGGCTGATGATGACACTGCCACGATGCTGCCAGCAGCCAGGCCGCTGCTGTTCACCTCCTGGTAGGGTTTCAGGCGTTCAATGAGGTCCGGTTTGGTGCCTGACACTGGCAGACCCCTCAACTTCAGTTCCGTCTTCAGTTCCGATACCTGGAGGTACAAAGAAATCAGATTTCTTGGTTTTCTAACTTTCTGGAAAATCCCCTCATCTATGGGGGATAAGTACCAAAACCCTCAGTGGATGCCTGAAACTGTTGTGAGTACTAAACCCTACAGAGTCTGTTTTTTCCTATACATACATACCAATGATAAAGTTTAACTAGGTACAGTAAGATACTGACAACAATACTAATAAAATAGAACAACTATAAGACACTGTGATAAAATTATATGACCATGTCTTCTCTCTATGATGTCGGCATAAGGTGCTCAGTAAATGAGTTATTATTGGCCATCTTGAAAGAAACTTAATGGAAGTAAAAGGAAAGTACCTCTACAAAGGTTATCATGTTGCTAAAGTTGAACGTCTACTGAAAACTCCCCACGTCTTATGGACAAGGCTGGCCATTTGCTTACAGTCTTGTGATACTTACGGGTGAATACACTTTACTTGGAATTCTCACCTTTAAGTCATCCAAGCTGGAAGGCAGAGGCCCTGGCTTCCTCGCAGGCACAGATGTATTCTGTCTCGGTGTGTTGGCCGTGGTATTGTTCAAAGATGAAGTCCCACTGTTGTTTTTGTCATTTCTTCAAAAGAAAAAGAAAATAAGTTTATAATAAAATAATTTCCAGGTCTGATATTGCTTCAACTAATGGTTTGTTAACTTATGAAGAGACAAAGGACACGGTCATCTACTGGAAAACTCAATATTGTACAGATGTCAACTAGACTAGATCCTAATAAAATCCCTGTAGGTTTTGTTTACTTGTTGGTGGAAATTCAGAAGATGATTCTAAGCTTTTTGTGGACATGCAAAGGACTGAGAATAGCCCTGGCATTCTTGAAGAAGGAAAGCAACACCAGAAAAGCCACTCACCAGTCATCAGTAAGGGTTACAAATCCACTTGTTATGACAGCGTGCTGCTGGGGCAAGGACAGAACAGGCAAATGGGAGACAGCAGAGAATCCAGAAACAGACCTCCGCATACACAGGTGACACTGTCCTGTAGCAGACAGAGGGTGACCCTTCCAATAAATGGTGTTGAGACAAACAAACTGGGTCTTCATACAGGAAAAAAATATGGCGCCACCTCACATCATTCCCCCAAATCTAAATGGGAATTATGAAAACAATAAAGCCTTTACAAGAATACTTAGGATAATATCCTTATGGCTTTTGGATGGGCAAAGATTTCTTAAAACAGGACACAAAAGGCACTAAATAAAAAGGATGTCTTTAAGACAGTGAAAAGCCAAGCCACAGAATAGAACAAGGTATTTGTAATGCATATTTCTGACAAAGGCCTTATATTAAGAATATACAAAAAACTCTTAAAAATCAGTAAGAAAAAGCAACATCAACCCCAAACAACAAACTAATGGGAAAAAGGGATGGGGAGGAATCTTGGACAGGTATATCACAAAGTATATCTAAATGGTCAATAAATATGTGAATACACACATAACCTTGTTAGGTATGAGGAAGTGAAAACGAATATCACAAAGCAACTGTGCAAATCTAGCAGACTTGCTATAATAAGACTGACGACACCAAGCACTTGGGACAAACAGAACTCCTGCACTGCCAGCAGATGCGTAACTTGGTACAGTGGCTTTAGGCACCTGTCTCACAGTGCTAAAGAGAAGCACGTGGCTATCCTAGGACCCGGCAATTCCATCCCCAGGTAGACACCTGGCAGGAAGACATACATGAACGTAGCAAAAGGCACATGTTAGAATATTATGGCATTATTCATAATAGCCCCAGCTGAAAGCAACCCAGCTGTCCAGCAAGAGTATGATGGATGGATAAGTTATGGTATAGTTGTACCTGGAATACTAAACAGAAATAAAAATTAACTGCTATTTATACCAATAAGGATGCATCTCACAATGTTCAGCAAAGGAAGCCAGGCACATAAGGGTACAGTAAGATTACACATATTTAAAGTTCAAACATAAGCAAAACTAATCTATGGGGCTAGATGTGAGGCTAGACATGGAGAGGAGGTCCGGGGGGGCTTCGGGTGCTGATGACGTGCCATTTCTCTGTTTGGGCGACAAGTCTAGGAGTGTATTTACTTTGGCATCAGTGTTCACTTACACTTAGTTGTACTTCAGCTTTAAGAGTTCTTTGCAAGGAGTTGGTGCATCAGCCGTCAAGCTCTGAAGTGAGGTGCTGCCCGCTCCTGTCCCCACAGCCCTCCCCACGTCAAGCCCCTTCCACCTGTGATGTGTGGTGCTCGTGGTGACAAGGGCGCGCCCCTCCCTGGTGGCTGATATATTGAGAGCCATGGGTGGGTGAGCTTTCTCCAAGAAGCTGCAGGATGCCCGTGGTTGAAAGCTAATGCTGGCTTTGTCAACGGCTAACTCTTGACATTCATTTTGGGGTCTTTTAAAACCTGCTTGAGTTTTGTTGAAGTTGGAGATGAAGTCTTAGAGATGAAGTTTCGTAAAGTTTGGATGAAATGACAAGTATGCTACGTATCATTAATCTCCTTTCTAGAAATACAACTTTCAGATCTCATGTCAGCATCATGAAACATCCCATGAAGTTTTAATGTCACATACATTGTGCATATGTGCACTGTATGAACGTCTGTTTTACTATATAAAGAGTAATATCCCCACCCCACCATGGACGCTTTTCCTCCCTTGTGACTGATACTGTCCCCTGGAGAATGCGCAACTGAAATTAATTATTCTATTTGTGCTGTCTTTTTGGCTGAGACTGTAATATTCTACCTGGGACTATGACTCGGTGTTTAGTTCAACATTTAAACTAACAGAAATAAGTTCAGCCTTTAAACTACCAGAAATAAGTTATCTTCCCCTCAAATCCAGAGGCTAAGGAGGAGGGAGGAGCTGAGGTTGTGAGGGCTGGAGTGGGCCTTCCGCACCTTCTGCGACCTGAGTCAGCGTGCAGTCAGTGTGGCTGAGGTAAAGCCCAGCCTCTTACTGCTTCCGTGGTACCTGGGGCTACATGATACAGGTAAAGTTCCACCGCTATGGGCACTATAAGATGTCAGTTTTTTTCTGATGGAATTTTGGTAAAGATAAACAATGTCTTAGAAAATAAAGCCTTCATTTTTAGGATCTGGAGACCAGACAAAACTTGTGTTCAGTCTGTGTGTGATAAAATAATCCACAAAAAATAAGTGTTCATTCCTCGTGTTGTTCCCAGAGGCTTGAATACTTTAGTTGGGGGAGTGTCTGAGGAGGACAGGGGAGCTGAGACCTCAGGAGTAAGACAAGAGTCGAGCTGTGCCACTCCTCCAACACATCTTCCCATCTACAAGGCCAGCCCATCTGGCCAACTCCTTTCATTATAGTAAAGACTGTTTCATAGATAGATACCACAGAACAAATCCTTTCCTGGGATGTTCAGATTAACAATTTTCTCATCGGGAATGGGTTTAATAATACCAATTCCTCCTAGACCTAGGGTGAGGGTGATGCTGATGCAGAGGGTTAGGTATAGTGTTGGTGCATCGTAAATTCTAAGTAACTGTGAGCTGCGGCTACCATTGTTGTGATTATTACTGGTGTCCAATAATGAGCGCGGGGTGCCTGCCCAGGTCCTGGACAGAGAGGTAAAGCAGCAGCAGTTGTCTTGGACACTGCTCCGACCCTGTGGCCTTCCTGTTCCTTTCCAATATCAATAGCTCCCTCAGGCCTTCTTGCTCTTAAAATAACAACATGCTGCAAAATTATTTCTCTCTTCATCTCTGTTCCCTTATGGTCTAGGTAAGAACGTCACAATAAGGCCTGAATTACTAATGGGTTCAATCTTCCTCAATATATTTGTGTGTTAAGAGAAAAAAATGAATTGATTATCATTCTCATGGGAGAAGATATTTCTTCACAGAGAAGCTTGCTGGTGGGTTTTTATCCCTTTTTGCTTCTGGAAAATGGGGGCTACCTATGGAGAAGAGCTCAGCCTACACGGAAGTATAGGAAACAGAGTAGTTCCTATGGATCATGTGGTCATAAATTGAATGGCTTGATCACAGACAATAATTTTTCCCTATAGTAAGGTTCTGCACTTTTTTCTAGTGTGTCTTCTCTGGAGTTGAATGCTGGTATTAGCTTTCTCCTGGAAAGTAAAGGACAGGATCATTGTATTTTTACATGTGAGTTCCAGAAAAAGCATGTTGGGAATGTATAGCTAGAAATTTTTTTTATTACACAACCAACATTAGCTATAAGTATCTTGCTGTGAATTCCCTGTTGGAACGCCCTCTTCCCTCTGGTCCCATCTCCCTCTCCACAGCTGCTGGCACCTGGACATCACTGTCTTTGAGTCACCTGTCACCTGCTCTTTCCGGGCCGTCGCCAGTGCCCAGGCTCTCCTTCACCACCACTGTCCACCTGTTCTTGCAGTCTAGTCTTGCCCTGTCACCACTGTCTACCACATTCTTGCCCAGCTTCATGTCCCTGCACACACTGGCTCTAGTCAAGTATGTTATCCGCTTTTCTTAAAAAATCACATTCTCCACTCAGGCATTCTCCTCGCCATCCAATACACAAACACTCTTACCCTCTCCTCTGTGCCAGGAAGGGCGCTTCCCAAGCCTTCCATGCGGAAATATCCTGCCGCTTCCACAAAACTTCCCTGACCATTCCCACTTTTAGGCCCATCTCTGTTCTTTGTAGCTGCTTAGCTTCTTATGCTTTTTCTCATAGCATTTGATACTGTTTTGAGTATACAAAGGGCAAATCTTTCCTGGATGCAAAATTGTGAAAAGGCATTTCTAACTTGCAAATGCCCAGAACCTTTACTGGAGGACAAAGGCTGGACAGGAAGCAGGCCATTCTCACCGTGTGACTTCAGACACTGTATGGGGGGCTTCGCTAACGCATGAAAGTAATCACTGAGCACAGATAAGTCACACATCTGGCCTGCAGCAACTCAGCGTCCTCTCGAGACCCACAGCACAGCCCAAGCCGCGAGAGCAAGCGCATGGACCCCGCCCGTACTTGATCGGCGCAGGCAGGATGGCCTGGTAGCTGTAGTGCTGCTGCTGCTGGCTCAGGATCTGCAGCTGCAGGAACAGCTGCTGCTGCTGGAGCAGGCGGGCGTAGTTGGAGTCCATCTGCGGCTCGTTCTTCTCACCTTTCTGGTCGGGAGGAATGTACTGGTGGTACTTTAACTTCTTTACCCGTGGTTTGGGGTCTTTGCACTTTTTGCTACGATGTTTGTCATTTGGATTCTTGGGATGGCTTTGCTATTTTTTGAGGGGAAAAGAAGAAAATTTTAAGAGATGTCACTCCATAAAATCGATTCCACTTTGTGCCTCAATGATTAAAAACCAGTGTGCCTTAGAACCTAGTGTAACTACTTTGAGAAGCAATATACTAAATATATTTCAAGAGTCATGAAAATATTTGCAAACTGGTCAAGAAATTTTCTACTGATGCACTGTTCTCTTAGGGCACAGGCAAGATACACAGCCCAGCAGTATCTATTCAAATTCAACAAACAGTTGTTTTGGGTCTCCTGTGAAGACACACTGCCAAGTGCTCACATATTATCACCTAGAGAAAAACAGGTTGTACAGGAAATATACAACAGGGAAAAGATTAAGATCTTTCCATATAATCATATAATACTTAAAAAACTATGGAGAATATGTAAACATAGAAAAGTGCTTCTAATGAGTGAGGCAGAATATGAAATTATCTATGGAAAATAACATAAACTTAAATATTTGGTAATATAAACTTTCAGAAGTATCACATTTTTAACTTAGTCCAGTACTTGTCAGTGTTCACAATAATTTTAGTATCTGTACACACAATTCTTTCCATGTTTTGATCCGAGTTCCTTGACTTAATTTCCTCTGCAAATCTTGTCTTCTCCCTCAGCCACTCACTGCTGTGACTCAAAACGGGGTGTGATACCTACCATGCATCCCTCATCTTATTTATTTATTTTTTTGCGGAACTGGGGATTGAACCCAGGGGCATTCTACCTCCAAGCTAAACCCCCAGCCCTATTTTTTTTAACTCTTTAATTTAAAACAGGGTCTCACTAAGTTGCAGAGGGCTTCACTAAGTAGCTGAAGCTGGCTGTGAACTCAGATCCTCCAGTCTAAGCCTCCCAAGTACTGGGATTACAAGCGTGCACCACCACGCCCAGCATCCCTCACCTTATAATTAAGAATCAGGTAATTTTTCCTGAGTTATTTTCTTCTTCTTAAATTATAATTTAACAAATAATATTTTACTTTTCAGTATTCATATTATAAGATAATTTCATCTGAAAATAAAACAGCGCCCTGCCAAAATAGGAAATTATTCCTAAAATGCTCTAGATAACATACATTAATAAAAGACTTTGAGAAGTACTAAATTATATGTAGCTACTGATATGATCATGTTATGTATGTTCATATCCAAAGAATTAGTAAATAGTCATTAGTCACGTTCTTCTGTGCACTCTTCCTCTGCATAGGCTAATGTTTAACATAACTGGGTGATACCGTATGTGCTTACTAGAAATGTGCTTTTCTCCTTGTTCCCTTGATGCATCATGAGTTTTTCCCTTGTCACAAGAGAATGGTTCTGCAACATGGTTTTTATGGCTATATTACAAAGCAGTTTATAGCTCTGGGTGATGCAGAGAGCGAGTCTGCGTCTTTTCCCGACTCTGCAATGTCACACTGGTAGCTGGAAACTGCGGTGGTGGGAACATTTACACCATGGGAATTGGCAACGGCTACAGTCTGCCCTCTGACCTCAGCAAAATTGTGACACATTTACCAGCAGATCACTGGAATAACAAAATCCAACTAACTAGTATCCTATTTTTGAACATTTGTGAGTAAGGATCTGTAAAAAGTAACTGAGTATGGAGAAGATTTATTCTTATGACTCTCCCATCCTCTGAACCTGACCACATGGCCTGGTGGTCTTTCAGTCCTTTATTGAGTCCTGTGACATGCTCACTCCTTCTTTCCTTTGTCCAACACTTGTCGGTGTACACAGTGATTTTAGTATCTGCACACATAATCCTTTCCATGTTTTGGTCTCAGTTCCTTGACTTAATTTCCTCTATATCTCCTCTTCTCTCTCAGCCACTCACTGCTGTGGTTATAACTCAGATCTCATCATTACCTGAACTGCACCTACTCACTTCCCAGCATCCCAATCCAACAGCTGCCTGTTTTGCAAACTCACTCCATGCAGGATGCCATCTATGACACTTGCCTGTTGCCACGGAGACCCACGGTCCATTCTCTCACCACCTGTGCAGTGTTCCTCATGGCCCTGCTTGCCCAGCCACACCCCTGGTCCACTCACATGCATCACCCACCCTCTGTCATACTCCCCTGCAAAACCCTAACCCAGTTCTTTGTCTGCATTAGGGTTTCTCAGCGGTGGCTCTCTTGACACTTTGAACTAGGCAGTCCTTGTAGTGGGGCTGAGCTGTGCACTGTAGAATGTGCAGCGGTCTCCCTGGCCTCTCTCCAGTAGATGCCAGTAGCCACCCTTCCCCATACTGCAACAACCAGAAATGTCTCCAGACACTGCCAACTGTCCCTGGGGTAGGGTGGCAGAGTTGAGAACCTTAGTTCTACTCCATGCTTGTACTCATATAGGTGAAAGTACTACAGGAAGAACACAAAACCATGCGGACATGTCTCACTTTAAATTCACGATACCAACTTCGATGGCTTGTCAGTGCCACCCGATCATCTGGCTACATTTTTCTAGGCCAGTTATTTTCCTACTCTTCTAGAATACTAGCGCCTATCTTTTTTTCTCTCCTCAAACTTTTAGTACCTCCTCCTCATGCTCAGCATCAGCTGTGACCTCGTTTCCTAAACACGGAGGAAATAAGTGATCAGCACAGAGCAAACACGCGTCCCCAGTGCCACTGTCCCTGACACTGGAGGAGGTCTTCCTTCCTGTCGGGCTGCTGCCTCAGGCCAGCACCTCCCCTCCTTAGCTGGAACCCAAGCTCCCTTGCCCACACAGGATGTTTTCAGCAATCCTTGCCCCTCTCCTGGGTGCTCCCCACCGGCCCACAATCACACGTGCTTGACCCCACATTCCAACTGAGCTACAGGCTCTTTTCGTGAGCTCCTTTCCAGCAGAAGTCTTCAAGAAAAGCTTTCTATGCCGCTGTCTCCAGTTCTCCCTGTCAATCTCTCTTATACCTGCTCCAACCAAGTTTTTGCCTCTAGCATTCAACAGAAACTGTTCCTGGCAAGGTTGCTGTAATCTGATGCTGCTGACCCCAGCTCAGTTCGCACACACTTGTCGTAGCAGACCCATTAGACGGAGCCAGCCTCGCCCTCCTCAGTGAACCTTCTCCCTAGGCTTTGCCCCTCTCTGGCCTCACGGGCTGCCTTACTCAGCCCCCGCCCCCATGGTGGCACGCTCGGGGACTCGGGGTCCTCTCACTGCTTCTTCCGTGTGATGGACCCAGGCGGCTCCATGGGCTCTGTGCCTTTCACTGCACAAAAAGTGATGGCTTCTGGGTTTCTGTTTCTGGTCTGGAGCCTCCCGGAGGCCTGGACTCCTCTTTCTGTGGCCTGGGAGACACCCCCGAAGGTGTCTGCTGAGCACCTCAAACTCAGGCGAGCTCCTTCCCACCACAGGAACTGCTGACTCCAGCTTTGTCATTGTGTAGACATAAAACCATGACCGGTCCAGGACTCTTCCTCTTCTCCACACAGCATGGACAGTCTGCTGGCAAACCCTGCCCGCTCAGCCTTCAAAACGCAGCCAGAGTCCAGCGGCTCCGACTCCCTGACAGCACCACTGTCTCCAGATGTGGGCACCGCCTTCGCCTGGCTCTGCTTCTACTGTCATTTTCTCCTGGCTCCAGGGCTCCAGCTGCAGCCCTCCCAGCGGGTCCTCCTCTCGGTGGCAGTAAGAAGCCCAACTCTGCGGGCTCCACACCTCTGGTCTGATGCGCCCTGGCTGCGTGGTTTGCTTTTTACCCTTGGCCATCTCCGGTCACGTCTCACTGGCTTCCTTGTTCTGAGACGTCCGGTTTTCTTCCTCACACAGCCTCATGGCTTACGCCCTCTCCTCAGCCAAAGGTCATGTGTGTGTCTCCAGACTACCCTCTTTAAACAGAAGTACCTGCCCGTTCCCAGGCGCCCCATCCCGGCATGGGTCCTCGCTGCCCTGCGTGTTCTGTTTGCCCACGCGTGGGGCTCGTGACATTCTGCTTGTTGCTGCCTCTCCCAGTACCCAGAACGGTGCCGGGCACGCACAGCACGCAACGGTATCTGCAGAGTACAGGAACGATGTCTGTGTATGCCAACTAGACATCGCCTTAGTGATCAGATACCCCAACTACATCTCATTGTCAGAAAACGCTCATGCCCGCATAAGCACACCCCTGAAATCTCATAATATCAATTCACTGTTGTCTGATTATTTCATTATCAGCAGCAAATTTTACTTGTAGTCTTTTCAAAATGATTGTAAGAATGAATGAGGTCTGGGATAATTTATACTCAAAATGGGGTTTGAATATGATTGTCATGGATTGATGACACAGTTGACCAGCTATAATCAGGAAGGCAGCTGAAGAGTGTGCACACACGCAAACATAACAGCCAGCGTTCCTCAGACCAAATCTGCTATTTACCTAACAGCCAGTGCATGTTTATTTTCTCAGTGAGGGTGGGGAGCAGCTTTCCTCATAGAATTGTGGTCTATGTTCCCTAAGTACCTGTCTTTTCCTCTCTTGGCACAGTCCTAGCATTCCCTACTCAATCCCTGAATTTCACATTCTTAAACAATGCTGCTTCCCTTAGAACAAAAGTCCTCCTTTAAAGCAAGACATGGTAAACAGCAGAAATCCACAGAAGTGGGTGGCAGAGAGCCAGCTTTCATTCAGTCTTAGCAGAGAAAGATGGACTGGCATCCAGACCCTTTTGAGCCGTTGGTGCGTGTGCTGAGATGCGGGTGAGGAGGTAAGAGCTGATCTTACTGGCACGGTCGCCACTTGCCACTGTCTGGAATTTCTGGTGCTAGTTTTAAGCCATGGGAGATGGCCAATATGCTCATGCATGTCCTGATGCCACAAACACTCGTCACACTGACAGAAAGCCTTCTCTCCAGGAAGACCGAGGAGAAGCACAGCTCCAGTGGGTAGATGGAAGGGAGGACTACATGCCACTATATCTGAAAGACACCTCCTTGCCTCAGAAGGTGCTGCAGTAGGTGTGAGGGCGGAGAAGGCTGGACCAGGACCTGGGAGATGGGCCCTCGGCGGCCTTGTCGCCTCTTACCTCCTGTGGGCCTCAGTCTCCTCCTCTGGGCAGTGGTGAGAGGTTGGCTAACTCTCTAATGTCCTTTTTTTAGTTCTAAAGGTTTGAGATAGGCATTCTGGTAGTTTTGGCAAAAGCCACCTCCGAAATATTTAGACTGTTCCTCAGTTTACTTTCCCCATCTACTTCATTTAGAAGAACTTCAAAAAGGTACAAAAAGGTACTGTTAAAATTTTTCTGTTTCATTAGGATTTGTTCTTTTTTTGTGGTACTGGGGATTGAACGCAGGGGCATTCTACCTCCAGACTACACCCCCAGCCTTATTTTTATTCTTTATTTTGAAACAGGGTCTGTCTCACTAAATTGCGGAGGGCCTCACTAAGTAGCTGAGGCTGGCTGCGAACCTGCAATCCTCCTGTCTCAGCCTCCCAAGTACTGGGATAACAAGCGTGTGCTACCACACCCAGCTCCTTCAGATTTATTCTAACTGAATTATTTTGATCAAGTAAAATGTAGGGAACAGAACCACAAATCTGAAGCTTATCTGAGAACAAACCAAGCTTCATCTGGCTAAATCTGCTAAATGCAAAAAACATAATTGCTTCTCTAAAACCTTTAACCTGTCATGTGGTATAGCTGAAATACCACCGAGCTGACCTTGTGCATAAAGTCCAAACTGTGCTGCCACTAAGCTAAAGCAACTCCATCTTACTCTGTGTCTCCCTGTTTCCTCTCAGTGGCCCGGGTGGCAGTGGAACTGCAAACTGATAATAAAAGGATTCGAAGGCCTTGCCACACAGCCCTAGCAGTTTTACACAGGCCAGATTCTGTGATTACAGAATCACAGGCCACATGTTGATGGCGGCGGTGTCAGACATGAAGCCCCTGGTCTAGCAAATCTCCCTTGTTTTAGTTTTCAAGGCTTGGGGCTACAAGGCAGGTGGGGAGATGCAGACAGCACCTCTGTCTTACATCCACAGGCTTCAGACAGAGTCGCTAGGAAAGTCACGCAGTGCGGCGCACCAGGGTACCCACCTTCACCAGTGCTGGGCCGGGCTTTGCAGAGGACACAGTGTTTGTGGGGAGGAGAGCTGTGGATCTTGTGGCTGGCTGGTCCGCAGTCGGAGGAGTTTTCAAGAATTCAGGAACTGCTGGGGACACTGAAGTAAACTGGTAGAAAAGGCAGAAAAGGAACAAGCCTGTGAAATTAGTGACGGCAAAAATAGAAAAGCCAGAATTACAAGGAATGACACGATGATTATTATTTTTAAGGTCCACATGAAAGAAACAAAGGAAAAGTACACTATTGTGCTTGAGACCCAGATGGTGGAACAAGATGCTCTACCTCACTGGAGCCAATTATTGCGTCTTTGCCCCCGGAGCAATGAGCAGCTAAAGCTAAATAAGGTTGGACTGACTAAACTGTAGTGTTTTCTCAGAAATACAGTTAAGAACCACCCCTTTTTTTGGCAGGAAAAAAGGTCCAAGATCATAAAAACCGTCAAAACAATACATGGTATTTATGAAGTTTTTTTGCTAGATAGGTCATACTAACCCCAGCTAATTCGTCGTGGTATTTAGTCTTTGCTAAAGAGCCCAATGGATCTCCTCTACCATGCCACATTCCCACATGGGGCAGCACCTCTTTGTGGGGGCCCACTCTACCCATGAGTCCTTAAATGTGCTGTCCAAATCACACTCCTATCTCCAAACCTGACTGGCACACTTACCCTCCCCCCCCATTTCTTGCAACAGGAGAAGGGCTGAGAGCCAAGAGCATATTCTGGTAAGACTGATTTGTTTCCCTGACAGCACCATCTCACTTAAAATGAGAAGCTACTTTGTTCCCCAGGTCCAAATTAACAGCTACTGAATCTCACTGTGTAGTCATAGATGAACCCAGGAAGCTACAGAAGGCTTTGCTAGGTTTTATCAATTCTTACTAGCAATCTACTTTAAATAGATTTTAAGTATCCATTTACTGGAAATAGATATTACTATTATAATGAGTCAGTTGAATGTTGATATTGATTATTACTCAGACTTATTACCAGTTTTATCTTAGGGCAAAATGTCTTCATTTTTTTAAACTTTCACTTCCCATAAAACTCTCAAATGCATTACACCAACAATCAAAATCAGTTCTCTTGCTGAAATATCTGGGTTTTAAAATAGCAAACTGTATTTTCCCTCCTTAAAATAAATGACCTAAAAAACTCAGAGGGCTATTAGCAGCAAGAAATATGAAGCTTGGTGCATACAGTTACTCAACAAATATTTGTTTAATTGATGAATGGACATTCCTTTCAGCCTTCCCCAGCTAGGTCACATTCCCAAGCCCGGCTGAGACCACGTGTGTGAGTGTGCAGCTGATAATGCGTGTGTCCGTTCTCTTCTGGAGTTGTTTACCACTGACTTCAGCTTTTAGGTAATTAATAAGTACTGACAATATAAATGACTTTACTTTGTAAAGATGGCTGTACTCGATTTCATTTCAAATAAATGAAGGGAAAGGACTCATCCAAGAGACTGAACCCCATGTTCTAGGCAGATTTCTGCCCCACACCCCTGAGTTATCTGTTTGCTCGACGAGTCTCTGACAAACCAGACTTCGTGCATCAGACGAAAGAGGGTGTCTCACTGAGCCCTTCTTTATGGGCTCTGCTTTTATATTATTTGTTTTTCTTTCACCTTGCATATTTTTTGGAAATGAGGATACTTGTCTCGGGGTCAGTTTTCACACAAGGGAAAAACATTTCTTAGCTATTATATAACTGGTACATGAAGTGGAATCAAATGTTTGTATTTGAACTATATACATTTGCTTGGAGATAAATTCTAACCTGGCAAGCTATTTTAACCAGCTCAGCCCCCACAAACTCATATGAAAGTAATGATGAATTTGAGAGTGAACAGTATTAATAATCTGAAAATTAATTCAGATGTATGGATGTGGCATCAATTGCAATGGTTATGAAAATGTTTTGCCTGTATTTCTAGGCCGTGCCTGACTTTAGCCTTGATTACTGATGTTCTCATCTTATTAGGTCTTTTGGTATTTCAGTGACTCTGCTACCCAGAAAACCAGACTCCAGGATAATACAAGAATAACTCAACTGAAATACAGTGATATTAACTCTACCTGACCTGAAGATAAATTTTAGTTAAAAGAGAGAAATAGCTAAACTTCTTTACATATTATCTCAGCCTTTGTGGATGCCTTAGAAAGGACCAAAAGCCCAAACAAAACCACACCTCCCCAAACAACTTCACTTAGATCCCAGCTAGGGTTAGGGTCCTACTGGCTAAAGTAACCAAAAGCATCTACATACTAGTAATTCTGAAGCCACAGTATCTTCCAAAAAGGATGGAGAGTATTCAGGCCTTTTCTAAAAGATACTTAATTTGTTGCACAATAAGTGGAACAATATGTTAAAATCTTAAAGAGTATTAGGTAAGTAGGCTTACATTGCTACCAAGACCTGAGTTTGTTTACCTTATATACCATGAAATTTTATTTTCAAAATGATTCAGAATTGTTTCCCTATAGAAACGATACAACTGCAGCCTTCACTTTGTCTTACTGGACCCACTCACTGTTCCGACCACGGGCTGTAGGTATCATGATTGATTCATGATCTTTAATTTTCATCACACACAAAGTCTGAAAAACGCTATTTCATGATGGATATTTATACTTTAAATAAAGACTTGAAAGAAGGCCCTTTGAATCTTGAAGGCTGACTCTTACTAGAAATTGCTATAAGAAAGTTTTACCATTGAAAAAACAAAAGAACAAATGTGCAAGCTGATTCATTTTGTAGCACTGCCGGGTCTGCACTGGCATCTGCACACCATGCCGCTTGCTGGAGTCCAGTCATCATTCTCTGGTAAGCTCTTCTTTTTTAATTAAAATTTATTTATGTAGTTTTGAGGGATAGAAACTAGATATTTAAAAACAAAGCTTTAAGGCCAGGTGTGGTGGCACACACTTGTAATCCCAGTACTTGGGAGGCGGAGACCAGAGGATCTGGGTTTGCGGCCAGCCTCAGCTACTTAGTGAGGCCCTTGGCAACTTCGTGAGACCCGGTTTCAAAATAAGGTATAAAAAATAGGGCCGGGGGTGTAGCTTGGAGGTAGAACGCCCCTGGGTTCAATCCCTGGTACCGCAAAAAAAAAAAAAAAAACCAACCCAAAGCTTTAAAGAAATATTGTACCTTTTAACTTGAAGAGGGCACAGGCCCAACTCTTCAACACATAGGCACAGGCAAAAACTTCCTCAACAAGAACGCAACGGCACAAGACGTTAAAAAGAGGATCAATACGTGGGATTGCAATAAACTGAAGAGCTTCTGCACAGCAAGCTATCAAGAACCTATCAAAAACCTCAACAGAGAGCCGACAGCGTGGGAGAAGATTTTTGCCAGTTACTCCTCTGATAGAGGACTGATATCTAGACTATACAGAGAACTCAAGAAACTCACCGCTAAAAACACAAACAACCCAATCAAAAAATGGGCAAGTGAACTAAATAGGCACTTCACAGAAGAAGAAATACAAATGGCCAATAAATGTATGAAAAAATGTTCAACATCATTAGCAATCAGAGAGATGCAAATCAAATTATCCTGAGATTTCACCTAACCCCAATTAGAATGGCAATCATTAAAAACACAAAGAACAACAAATGCTGGCGAGGATGTGGAGAAGTAGGAACTCTAATACACTGCTGGAGGGAGTGCAAATTAGTGCTAACAGTGTGGAAAACAGTGTGGAGGATCCTCAGAAGAATGGGAATGAACCTACCGTATGACCCAGCAATACCACTTCTAGGCATCTACCCAAAAGAATGGAAACCAAATTACCAGACTAATGCATTTGTGTCTGTGTTTATAGATGCACAATTCACAATCGCCAAACTATGGAACCAGCCAAGATGTCCATCAACAGATGAATGGATTACAAAACTACGGGATATGTACACAATGGAATTTTATACAGCCATAAAGAAGAACAAAATTACGTCATTTGCAGGGAAATGGATGGAATTAGAGGACATTATGCTTAGTGAGATTAGTCAGTCACAAAAAGTGAAAAGTCGGATGCTGTCCCTAATATGTGGAAGCTAGGGAGAATAGGGCATAGGAGGGACTCCAGACAAAGACGGAGAAAACCTCAGATGAGTAAAGAAGGCGACCTAACTGAGGGAGATGGGAGGGGGAAGAGGGAAACACCCTAATGCTCAGGACGTACATACACAAACTTATCAAAGTCAACTACTATGAGAAGGAGGGAAGGGGGAGGGAATGGGAGTGGTAATTGGGGGAGGGCTAATTGACCAATGTGTGTATGTATACTTCTACCACCCTGAAACCCATCAAGATGTATGATTACAATGCACCAATAAAAAAACAAAAGAAAAATATTGTAGCTTTTAAATCTACAATAAATGTGTTTTTGATTTAAGATGAAGCAGAGTTCTTGATTAAGATGGCAATATGTAAATAAGAAAACCAAAATGCAATTATTCTTTAAAAACCATTTCCATATTCAAATCCCAAGAAAAATAAAATGAAAAAATGAAGGAGTTGGGCACAAACCAAAAAGCCTTGTATGTTTAACAGATGGATATCTAATATAAAATTCTACCTAGCACTGATCATTTATTTCTTTAATATATAAGTTTTGGCATTTAATTTTTAGAACAAGTAGTTGAACATCAAAAGTGAATTAATTACACAAAATCTAGTGGACATTCAGTCAGTACTTGATTACCCAATTAATAAAGATTTTCGCAGTGGGACGTGGTGGCCCACGCTTGAAATCCCAGTACTTGGGAGGCTGAGACCAGAGGATCTGGGTTCGCCGCCAGCCTCAGCTACTCAGTGAGGCCTCCGTAACTTAGTGAGACCCTGTTTCAAAATAAAGAATAAAAAATAGATGTGGGGGTATAGCTCGGAGGTAGAATGCCCCTGGGTTCAATCCCCAGTTCCACACACACAAAAAAGATTTTCACATATCACAAAATTTACCATTTTAAGTGTATATAGCCTTATGTATATTTATATTCTTTGGCATCCATCATCACCACTGTCATCTCCAGACATTTTTAGCTCTCAAATGAAAATCTATCCAGTACTTGGGAGGCTGAGACAAGAGGATTGCAAGTTCGAGGCCAGCCTCAGCAACTTAGTGAGACCCTGTTTCAAAATAAAGAATAAAAAATCGGGTTGGTGGTGGAGCTCAGAGGTAGAATGCCCCTGGGTTCAATCCCCAGTACCACAAAAAAGAAAAAACAAGAAAATCTACACTCATAAACAATAGCTTCTTGACCTGTTTTTCCCTGATCACCTAGCGACTACCATCCTCTGTGCTATGATTGTAACCACTCTAGGTGTGTCACGCGAGTGGAGTCACAGTGCTTGTCACCTTTTAACTGGCTTACTTCACTTAGTGTAATGTTCAAGAGTCCACCTACAGCTGAGCATGGTGATGCTCACACCTGCAATCCCAGGACTAGGGAGGCTGAGACAGGAGGGTCGCAGGGTCAAGGCCAGTCTCACCAACCTAGCGAGACCCTGTTTGAAAACAAAAAATAAAAACTGGGCTGGGGTGTAACTTGGCGGTACAATGCCCCTTGGCTCAATGCCCAGCACCACAACAAACAAGCAAAAAACCTCCCCAAACCTATCACCTAGCGCTGATCATTTGTTTCTGTAATGTGTAACTTTTGGCATTTAATTTTTAAAAATTAGATGTTGTAGCATACTGCAGAATTTCTTTTTTTTCTTTTGGTACTAGGGATTGAACCCAGAGCATTCTACCTCTGAGCTGCAACTACTCCAGCCCTTTTTATTTTTTATTTTGGAACAGAGTCTAAGTTGCTGAGGCTGGCCTTGAACCTGCAATCCTCCTGTCTCAGTCTCCCAAGTACTGGAACTGTAGGTGTGTACCACCATGCCTGGTTAGAAGTTTTAATTTTGATGAAATGTAATTACTTTTGTTTGCCTTAGTGTCATACTCAAGAAACCATTGCTAAATCCAATATGAAGATTTCCCCCTTGTTTTCTTCTGTTTTATAGTTTTGGTGCTTACATTTGTCCAGTTTGAGTTAATTTTTGTGTATGCTGCTAGGGTAAATACAGTCCAATTTCATCCTTTTGTATGCGAATATCCACTTTTCCCAACACCATTTTTCAAAGAGATTATCCTTTTCCCATTAAATGGTCTTGGTACCCTTGTAAAAGATCATTTGACAGTATATGTGAGGGTTTATTTCTGGGCTATCTACTCTGTCCCATTGGTCTATGTTTGTTTTTATACCAGTATCACACAGTTTTGAATACTGTAGCTTTGTAGTAAGTTTTAAAATCTGGAAGGGTGGGATTGAACATGTGTGTGTTTTAAGACTGTTTTGTTTTTCCAGGATCCCTTGAGTTTTATTTAGTATGTCTTTCCATCTATGTGTGTGGTTGATTTTTTTTGTAGTGACTTGTTTTGACTCCCTTCTCCTTTCCTTTCGCATAATTTTTTTTTGGTACTGGGGATTGAACCCAGGGGCATTCTACCTCCGAGCTACACCCCCATCCTATTTTTTTTTATTCTTTATTTTGAAACGGGGTCTCACTAAGCTACAGAGGGCTTCACTAAGTCGCTGAGGCTGGCTGCGAACCTGTGATCCTCCTGTCTCAGCCTCCTAAGTACTGGGATTACAAGCGTGTGCCACCATGCCTGGCTTCCTTTCGCATACATTCTATAGAAATTTTCTTTGTAGTTACTATGGAAATAATCAACTTAATAAGGGACAAGGTCTATCTCCGCTCCTGGTTGCAGAAGTTTCAGTTCATTGTTCACTTGGCTCTGTTGCGCTGGGCCTGTGGCGGCTCAGCACATCACAGTGAGAGGCATGGTGAAGGCTGCTCACCTCGTGGCAGCTGGGAAGCACGTGAGAGGTAGGCAGGGGCCAGGGTCTTAGCTCCCCTTCGAGGATGCTGGCCTAATAATGACCTAGATTCCTTTCACTAGACCCCACCTGCTGAAGATTCCACCACTTCTCAATAGCACCAGGGGCTGGGACCAAACCTTCAATACAGGGGCCTTTGTCTCTGAGTTATTGTCTAGTATCTTTTCATTTAAAATTGAAGGACTCGCTCTAGCATTTTTTTTTATTTTCTCTCTCTTAATCTGTGTGTGTGTGTGTGTGTGTGTGTGTGTGTGTGTGTGTGTGTGTTGTACTGGGGATTGAACCCAGGGGCCTTCTACCTCCGGGCTACATCCCCAGCCCTATGCTTTGAACCTGCGATCCTACTGTCTCAGCCTTCCAAGTACTGGGATTACAAGTGTGCACACCACGCTACCATTTCTTGTAGGGCAGTTCTAGTAGTAATTAATTCCTTTGTTTTTGTTTGTCTGGAAATGTTTTAATTCCCACTTCATTTTTTGAAAGAGATCCCTTGTGTGTGACAAGTCACTTTTCTCTTGGTGCTTTGACATTCTGAGTGGAGTAAATATTGTTATGTATCTCTTAAGCATTGCAGCCTTTTGTTGCTGTGACAAATGCCTGAGATAAATCAACTTCAAGGGAGGAAAGGTTTACTTTGGCTCATGGTTTTAGAGGTTTCAGTATATAGTTGCTTGGCGATGTTTCTTTGAGTTTGTGGCAGTATAATATAGCAGGGCAGGAGTACAACAGAGGAGGCTACTCATGTCATGGTGGTCAGGAAGGAAGGAAGGAAGGAAGGAAGGAAGGAAGGAAGGGAGGAAGGGAGGGAGGGTCCCAATATCCCCTTCAAGGACATACTTACAATAACCTAATTCCCTTTTCTGGGCCCCACCCCTAAAGACTCCACCATCTCACAACAGCCCCAGGGGCTGGTGACCAAGCCTTTAAAACACTCTAGATCCAAACTACAGCAGTGCTGGAAAACAGTCTTCAGAAAAATCTCAAATTGTTGGCCTAATGAGAACATGGTCATTAGTCCAAACTGTATATGAGTCGAAAGATGCCTTTTTTAAATGACACTTATCCTAGGTAATACATGTGCCTAGTCCATAGTAAATGCTCAGCAAATGTGTTCTCATCTCAATTATATTCAATGAACATCTATATTTACAAAGAAACAGGCCAAGCCTATTCTGCATAATGTACTATCTTAGGCACTTTGCTACTAGTCACAAGAAAATTGAGTTAAGCATTGGGACAGGACACAGTAGAGGCTGGAGATCAACTCAGAACTTTAGTACTAGCTGTGGCAGAGTCCTCTGACAGACATTAAAGCATAACTAAAGGGAAATAATAGAAATTAAAATCCTTTGATGCCCTATTTAGGCATTTATTGATAAGTATTTGTAATCAAAGTTAGTTCAACTAATTTTGATTACAAACTAAATTAGTCCAACATGTGCGTACTAGACCTTGCTCATTTATTAAGCTTAAACCTAAGGTTTCTATATTATTAGGCAAAAGGTCATATATCTGAAAGTTACTTGACACAAGGGGAAAAAACAGTTCACCAAAGTCTTCTAAGCCTGTTTTCCTGAAAATACACAGAGTGGCTCATCAACAGGTTACTATCAGGATCTGAAAACTCACATAAATCCATCAGAGCATGCTTACAGTCAGTTAAACCAGGGGGCTTATAGCGAATGCTTAATTGAAGGGTTTAAGAATTTGCCGAGACATCGAGAGAGAGAGAGAGAGAGAGAGAGAGAGAGAGAGAGAGAGAACCAGTGGAGCTGCTCCACGTGTGGCTGTAGCTGTTCTTAATTTTCTACAGCTCCCATTGTTTAATAGTTGCTTTAAGCATAAAATAAGTTGAGCTCCAATATGTGATGTGTATTCCATTAATATTTTGGTAAATTCCTTTCTAGCTGTACTTTGATCAGAATAGAAAAAACAAGAGACAAATTCAGGGATAAACAGTTTTAGTCTTTTACGGACCACACAGAAGTACATGTTTCAAAGAAGAACTTTTTATTTTATTGCATTGTGAGGTCATTAGCATTTTAGTGGTGGGACTACAAGAAAAGTGCCTGAAAAACTGGTTCTTGACCTAGATGTTATATGCTATTTATTTATTTTTGGTAGGGCTGTTTTTCATATTTGGATACTTTTCTGTAGAACTTAACCCTGTGGCAGCTGTCTGTGTGTTCTGAAAAAGAATCACAGAGTCTGCATGTCATGAAGTAGTGGAGTAAAGCAAAGCATAAAGAATCTTAAACCTAATTTTTCTAACCAATTATTTGTAAGTTTTCTTTCTTTTTTTGTAGTACTGGGGATTGAACCCAGGGACGTTCTACCTTTGAGCTATATCCCCAGCCCCATTTTATTTTTTATTTTGAAACAGGGCCTCACTAAGTTGCTCAGGCTGTCCTCGAACCTGCGATCCTCCTTTCTCAGTCTCCCAAGTACTGGTATTACAGGTGTGTGCTACCACGCCTGGTTGACAATTAGGTTTTGTTTTAGCAATTTTTGTACTTTATTTTCACTGTTATTCAGTGTTTATAGAATTTGTCCAGGCATCTCACTTGATGTATGTAAAATATAGTTATCTACCTAAATATGATTACTCTCACATTTCCCTCAAGGGGAGAGGACCTTAACAATTTGCTTCTTATTAGACTCCAAGTTCCTAGCTAGCTGGGACTTCTCCTTTTACTTCAGTCCCCCACACAACAAGTACTTACCAATTTAATGAATCAGAGACCCTCGGAGGTGAGCTCTGTGAATTATTTTTTCCTGGTTTAGAATTATCATCATATTCTCCAAAGATCAGTCTCATTACTATTCACTAAAATAGTCCCTATAAAGCAAAAGCAATCAAAGAGCAACAGAAACGTCTTGTCTTTGGGGTGATCTTTGAGAGTCTTAATTTTTAATCTTACAATAGAAATTCAGTGTAAGAGTTTTGTGAATTTAGCCCTGTAGACCTCACACTGGCTGTAGTGAAGGACTAGTGTGCATTTGTTTTTAGATAGTTTTAATTCCCAAGGCATGAGGACTTATCCTTTTGTAAAGTACACTAAATGAGGTGGGGCATTTATATATGACATCTCTCTATGACTTTCTATACTTATTACAGGCAGATAACAGAGGGCCTTAGCCATACTGCAAGTAGCTCTGCCAGAAATCTCATTTTGCTTCTTGTTTACTTGAACCGCTTTTCATACATTAATTAATCATCATTTTGTGCTACACGTTTAATCATATGACTTAAACACATTTTTCTAATTTCCCTGCTCAATTTTTCTCGTACTCAGCCTAACAGAGCTAACGGTCAGTGCCAGGAATTTCTTTTACGTTTCTTAAAAGTTATACTTACAAGCTGGGCATGGTGGCACATGCCAGTAATCCCTGTATGTGGGAGGCTGAGACAGGAGGATTGCAGGTTCAAGGCCAGTCTCAGCAACTTAGCAAGGCCTTCTGCAACATAGGGAGACCCTGTTTCAAAATAAAAATAAATAAATAAAAAAAAAGGGCTGAGGGTATAGCTGGAAGGTAGAATGCTCCTGGGTTCAATCCCCAGTACCAAAACAAAGGGGGTGGTGGTGCTGGGGGTGTAGCTCAGAGGTAGAATGCCCCTGGGTTCAATCCCTAGTACCACAAAAAACCCAAACTAAACCAAAACAAGAACAAGAACAAGAACAACAACAAAAACAACTGAGTCGTCACTTCTAGATGTCACAAAAATCCCAAAGACTTTCCTGGTATCATAAAGTTTGCCTGTAGTTGATTAAAACAAAAAAAATCCTAGTCCACAATCCTATGTAAGGGTTATGTTTTTTCCAATATCAAGATAACACAGTTACCAGAGACATTCTTTATGCAAATAAGGCATAACAAGAATTCTTATAAATACTAGAACATTTAATACAAGGGGATTTTGTGAAGGACCCACAATTTAATGAATTCTCAAAGCATACAGGAGGGGAATTTTCTGGCATGTTCAGCTTCAGTGGAATCATCCCTGTTTCTAGGATCTTTTCCTTGACTCTACATAGGGACTGTTAACATAAGTGGCTTAGTGCTGGATAAAAGGAATGCTTTCAACATCCTGCCCGCAGCGAGCGGAATAGGTGCTGCAGCACTGCGATTATTCTACTGACTAATGCCTTGGTCCAGGAATGGCCCGAGGCTTAGTGTGTGCCACGTTGACAATAAACAGTCTATATTTATTCTTCAAGAAACACTGCCATTTTTATTTCCTTCAAAGGATTCTGGAAAGTCAGCCCACTGAGTGGGACTGCCTCTGGTTAACGTTTTTTTACTTATAAACTTAGCTGGAGACCAAGTTTCAAGAGCAAAGTAAAAACAAAACAAACATAATAATACAAGCAATACAGGGAAAAGGATAGGATCATCCCTTATACAGGTAGAACTGTCATGAAGCTACTAACAGATGGCTGAGGTGACAAAAATTCTGTGTGTACTAAAAGCTAAGTCCATGCTAATTGCCATCTGACATCCTGACCTACTCAGACAGAAGCAGAGAACAAACAACCCAAATGGACGAGTAGAACTGTTTTTTTTAAATGGTATTTACTTGCATACTTTACATTCTTTTTAGCCCTATTTTTAAGTCTCAAACCAGGGTGTAGCAAATACGTGAGAGCACAGCGGGGGCCAGTCTCCCTTCTCTCCCTTCCACCTGCTCAGACCTCAGAGTTGGCTGGTCACTGACTCACATCCTCTCCCAGGCCAGGTTCCAGCAACGCTGAGGAGCCACCGTCTCTCCTGCCTGTGATCTTCAGCAGGAGGTTTTAAAGGGTTACTGCCCACATGACCTCTCATGGGGCCATAGCGCAGAGGCTCCACATAAACGGAGAGAACAGAAACTTGTGTATCTTCCACAGTATGTCAGTCTGAACCCATGTGCCTGACTCACTTAGGAGTTTTCTGAGCACTTTTCTGTACTAGGCCCTGTAGCAAGTAAGTGAGAACACAACAGTGGTCTTAGCTGGGCGTGGTGGTGCACACTTGTAATCCCAGTATGCGGGAGGCTGAGGCAGGAGGATTGCAGGTTCGTGGCCAGCCTCAGCAACTTAGGCCCTGTTTCAAATAAAAAAGGGCTGGGAATGTAGCTCAGAGGTAGAAAGCCCCTGGTTTCAATATCCAGTACCAAACACGCACAAAAATAATAATAGTGGTCTTATTGTACATTTAAGAATGAAAAACAGGAAATGGCTCTAGATAACTAATGATAGGGAAGTGGTTAAATGAGATACAGTATATAATTTCAATTCAATAAAAGTGATATAGATGTGCATTTGATGATAAGGAAAGCTATTTACGATTATTATTAAGGTATAAAAGCAAGTTATATATAGAATTACTATATGACCCAGCAATTCCTCCCTTAGGTAGAATTTAGAGAGAAATAAAAAACATTTTTCTATACTTTGGGAGGCAGAGACCGGAGGATCCAGGTTCGCGGCCAGCCTCAGCTCTCTCTCTCTCCCTCTCTCTCTCTCTACTTAGTGAGGTCCTCTGCAACTTTGTGAGACCCGGTTTCAAAATAAAGTATAAAAAATAGGGCCGGGGGTGTAGTGCGGAGGGAGAACGCCCCTGGGTTCAATCCCTGGTACCGCAAAAAAAAAAAAAAAAAAAATTTTTGTATATAAAAATTTGTCAAGCCGGGAATGGTGGTGCATGCTTGTAATCCCAGTACTTGGGAGGCTGAGACTGGAGGATCCAGGTTTGCGGCCAGCCTCAGCTACTTAGTGAGGCCCTCTGCAACTTAGTGAGACCCTGTTTCAAAATAAGAATAAAAAAATAGGGCCGGGGGTGTAGCCTGTAGGTAGAATGCCCCTGGGTTCAATCCCTGGTACCAAAAAAAAAAGTGACTTTTTCCAGAAATATAAAAACCCGTACTAAAATTCATATGGACTCTCAAGGAACTCTAAGTAGTCAAAACAGTTTTGAAAAGAGGAACAAAGGTTGGAGTTCTCACACTTTCTGATTTCAACTTACTATAAAGTTAAAGTAATCAAGAGCATGGTACTGTATAAAGACAGACACATGGACCAGTGGGACAGAGCTCAGAAGCTAACGCTCACGTACAAGGTCAAATGATCTTCAACAGTGTGCCAAGACCATCCAATGGAGAAAGGACAGTCTCTTCAACAAATGGTGCTGGAAAAACTGGGTATCCACAGCCAAATGCATAAAGTTGAACCATGTAAAAAACTCAGAAAATGGATTAAGTATCTAAACATAAGACCCAAAACAATAAAATCGGAAGAAAACATAGGGGAAGGCTTAATGACAATGGATTTTGAAATGATGTTTGGACATGATACCGAAAGTACAGGCAGCAAAATACTCAAATGGAACTATGTCAAATCTAAAAATGTAATCCCCCTTCCTTTTTATCGCGGCCTTCCTTATGTTGTGCCTTCACTCTCCTAAATAAGCCTCTTATATTCCCCATTCGTGCTTTCTGTTCGAAATAATTTTCTTGGGAAGCAAGAATTGAGGTGGAAATTATCACCAGGTAACAAACTAGAACGATGGTCACCAGCAGCTGGACAGACAGAGGAGTGGAGGAGGAGTTGTTTAATGGGTATAGAATTTCAGATTTGCTGGATAAAAAGTCATGGAAATCCATTGCACAATAATGTGAATATACGTAATATTCCTGAACTGTACACTTAAAAATGATTAAGATGATAGGAAAAAAAAGATGAATTTTATGATAAGTGAATGTGTGTGTGTCAAAAAATGTTACGGGAAGGTTTTTAAAAGGCAAGTAACAAAACGGTAAGATAAAAATGTAATATGTAAGAATCTATTGAAAAGTTTTAATGGTATTTGGATTATAGATTAAAAAATCTATCATATTTTTTAGCACTTTTGGATTTTTCTTCTGGTGATTAATGTATTGCCTTGATACTGTATAAAAAACACAGGCTACTTTCTCTATTTAGGGGTCAAAATCAGAAAAAATAATACCTGGGCTGGAGTGTTTGTAGTCACAGGAGATGGTGATTCACTAACTTTTGGCTCACTTGGGGACGAGGCTGACCCCTGTGACTCCTGGCTTGCGGGCTGGTCCGGAGACAAAGCGTCACTGCTGTCTTCATCAAATGAGAAATCACCCTGAGTGTGGGGATAGTCCTCTTTCCCAACTCCTGAAGAAAGAGATGATTGTTAATTTACAATGGCCATGGAAGCACTGTTTCCCATAGAAAGAGGCTCTTTAAAAAAAATTGAACATAGCATACTTCCCAATGGAAGCAAACCCCGCCTATGATGTATTCTTGGGGAAAACCCAAACCCAAATGTGAATCTGATCAAGCCTTTGGGCCCAGCTACCAGTTGAAGGAAGGGCAGGCATGTTTTAAATGACACCAGGGAATGTGGGACATGCTAGAGAGCTACACAGGCCTGTTCTGTCAACAAATAAGTAGTTAGAGAAAACAGGGAGGGAGGAAGGCCCATTCAAACAGATTAGGATTTAAGAGAGGTATTAGCCACAGGGGAAGTATGGACTTTGCTTGGCCCTGACCTGGAATTCAAGTATAAAAACACCAGGCAATGGGGAAAATGGGGCTGTCACTGGGTATCTGTTGGATATCTTACCTTTTTGGAGGACCCATCTAAAAAACTGAATAGAATCATGATTTAGAATATGTGACTATAAACTGCCTAAGCTTTAAACTCATATGAAGTCCCTAGGAGTAATTGATGCTACAATTTAGTTTTTAAGGTAGGATAGTAACATTTCAAAATTGCTCCCTGAATGAATAGCACTATTTTTTAAAGGATTTTTTGCTTTCTGCTAAAATATGCCAGAAATAAAAAGAGAAACAGTGGGGCTAAGGGTGTAGAGTCTGTGCTGAGCATGCAGAGGCCCTGGGTTCAATCCCCAGCACCAAAAACCATAAGTAACTAAGTATAAACCAGGATAAAATGGACAGATACTACCATTCAAAGAGTATACCCATATTCATCCGCTATTCTTCTTCCCAAACTAACTTTGAACAAGCTATTTATCTTTTCTAGAAGGAAATTTTGTAAAAGTGCTAAACAGAAAGGAAACAGCTTGATATAGTAATTTAACCTAGAAAATATAATAATGAAATCATAATGTCAGACTTAAACGTCAGACATAAAAGGGGGAATCTGTGTTAATTAGTTACCTTCTAATATGTAATACAGTAACAGTAACAAGAAGCACTGAGGGTGTTAATTTCTAATTAACCCAGAAAGCAATACCCAGGAGTGGTGCTGGCCTCTCATCTATAACTTCCGAGTCTCTCTCAGAAGACAGTGAAGTTTACTCTTGCCTATAATTGCCTCCTTGACACTGGAGTCCACAGGAAGGATGTTCTTCTCCACCAGCTCCATAGGACCAGGCCTCTGAGCGATCTTTTCATTCAGATCATCAGCTAGTCGAGCTCTTTTCAACTTCATCTGAGTAGCCTGCAGGGATGGCTCTGCAAATGTTTCTGAAAGAGGAAACACAGTTTTAACTATTACTTGAATTACTATTTCCAGTGCATAGTAGTACTTCAGGCCAGCTGACTGAATTTAGACTGGTTTAAACATATTTATGTGTTCTCAGCATTTTTGTGTAAAGAGAAAATGACTGCTTTAAGAATGCTCCAGTATACAATTTATATTTTTTAGCTATGGATAGTTTTACCTGTCTATGCCATATGGATACTGTAGACTTACATTAACACAGCCTGAAGCTGAAATGGAGTGCCGCTCTTGGTTACTTAGGGTAGGAGAGTCAAATTTACATTTATTAGGTATTGGGGATCACAGGCTGGGCAAGACAGATTGTGGTCCACGGTGCAAGATATCTATAGCTATAGATTTGACTTCACTGGAATGTCAGCCCCTAGAAAGGGAGGCACGGCCTCTTATGATAGGAACTTATTTCCAGGGCTCAGTGGATATTCTTGGATTGACCCCTGGTGTTCGGGGCAAGTCATCATAATTAAGAATTTGAGTTTATTTCTGAATATAACCTTGTGTCTGTTAGGAACATCCGAGTACATAGAGACAAATGGTTACACAGAAGCATCAACTCATCTACTTACAAATGCATACAGCTCCTACAACAGATGTGAAACTAGTTATGCGGCCTACTATAGGTCTCATAACTTATTCATTTGTTTTATTCAGTCAATTACTTCTGTTCCTGGTAATCTCATCAACAATTCTCCCCACTGTTCTAAAATAATGCTTATGATTGTTTAAAAATAATGATGTGGTATCAACCCCAAATTCCATGTTGAAAGTTGCTTGCCTATTAAGCTATAGAGTACAAGCTCTTTTATGAAATCCCCCATAAGCAGTCTCGGGATTAACTGGTGTTCTTCCTTTTATATCCTCTTCTGGCTGGAGTGCAAGGCTCACTGAAAGCTCACGGTTGGTAAGCTACTCTCTAGCACATCTGTGCAACTTCTCTATCCACCAGCTGAGCTGTATGTTTGCCAAAAGTCAGCCCTGACTGTCTACTAAATAGTTCATATCTGTTGTGACTACTATTGTCATACATAACTATAAGTGTTATGAGAAAATGGCAAATTTCAAAAGTAAAACAACTGTTTCTTGGAAACCTAAGGAAAGATGTGATAAAGGCAAGTCATTAAAAATCAATAACAACAACTGTCAAATTAGTTTGGGCAATTAACAACTATAAAAGATTTTGGGAAAAGGCTACAAAATCTAGCCATTTTGAACTCAGATTGCTTGATTTTCAAATGTCTAAGTTTTTGTTGCACTATAAATGGAAACTATTGATGATGTACAATGGCTGGGCTTTATGCAGTAAAGATGACATAAATTCCATTTATTAGTCTTTCCCCTAAAAGAAGGCCCTAGCTCTTGGTTGGAATATTGGCAAATAAGTGTATACTTCTGTAAAATAAAATAAAACAAAATGTGTGCTCATTTCATCTTAAATTTTTTTCTGAATAACCAACTGTGGCCTAATCTTGTGAGATAAAACACATCTAACCACCCAGAAAGATGAGAATTAGATCAGATGGGGCTCTTAGGTTGACTTTTCAGTGTTTTGTTAAGATCTAGGTAGCACAGTCTTCTGTTTTTCTCCCTTTCACCACTAACACCATTCAAATATTAATAACAATATGTCTGTAAAGGAAATATTCCCATAGCAAGTAAGTAGAGCATGCTGGTGTGTTTTTGTTCCTAGTCTTATTATCTCCCTGTCTCGAAGAGGCTAGATTTTAGGTATTGAACTTCAGAAAATAATTTAGACTCTTGTCTGCCAAGTATCCAATCCAATCAAAATTGGGTTAATAGAAAATATAGTTGGGGTGTTCTTCAGATGTTTCAAAAATTAAAGATGACACATTCTTCCTTATTTCAAAAATCCCAAGTTGAAACAAGATGTCCTAAAAATATTACTATGGTTCATTTATATATACACTGTTAGATTTTTAAATGTTAGGTATGCTTTTTTTGTGTGTGGTACTGAGGATTGAGCCCAGGGGCATTCTACCTCTGAGCTACACCCCAGCCCTATTTTATTTTTATTTTGAAACAGGGTCTTGTTAGGTTGATGTGAGTTTCACTACTTGCTGAGGCTGTCCTCGAACCTGCAATCCTCCTATCTCAGCCTCCTAAGTGCTGGGAATACAGGCATGCGCCACTGCACCCAGCTCTAGGTATGCTTTTTAAAAAAGAAAAGCTGGGCATGGTGGTGCACACCTGTAATTCTTAGTACTTGGGAGGTTGAGACAGGAGTATTGCAGGTTTGAGGCCAGCCTCAGCAACTTACTGAGACCCTTTTTCAAAATAAAATAGGGCTGGGAGTGTAGCTTGGAAGTAGAATGCCTCTGGGTTAAATCCCCAGTACAAACAAAACACAAATAAGTGAAATGAGCCAGTCTGAAGGATTGAATGTTTTCTCTCATATGTGGAAGCTAGAGAGAAAATAGGAAACGAAAGGGACTTTTGATAATTGAGGAGAGACCAGTAGAATAATGGAAGAGGACAGGAGGAGGGCGATGGGGAGGAGAAAAAGAACTGATGAAGGAAACAGTTCAAATAAGGCTATGTCCATATGAAGGTAGCTACCAATTTCACTAACATGTATGGGACAAAATCTGAAAGGAAATACAGCAAGTCCTGTGTGCATGTATGTCTGTATCACCTTGAACCTCAGTATGATGTATAATTACAATGCACTAATAAAAATATTAAAAATAAAAATTAAAAGCAAATATGATTCCTTTAGTTAGTTAAATGTATTTGCCTTGATTTCAGCTGTATTAATACAGGCTGCTACAGTTAGAAGGCAAGTTGAAACAGACAGCACTGTTACCACACAAATGTCCCTCAGAGGTCAAGATATTTTCGGCACAGGAGCCATTTACCATGGCACTCACAGTGGAACTTGCTTCTTTAAGAGTCGCTGATCCCTGCTAGCTACTACTGTTCTACCCCACCACCGGAGCTCTGCAAAGTCTTTTTAGTCCAGCGGACTTCTGAGAACATAGCCCAAAGTAGAGATAGGCACATGCCTCTTGTGCTTGGCCCTGGAGTGAGGAGGACAGGCACCACTGTAGGTTCCTAAGGTTAGAGACCAACTTGGTCCTTGGCGCATCTTTAAAACATCCTAATGGAGTGTCAGCCTGTGCTTTTTCTCTGTCACAGCAGCGTGTTTACTTTCTACAGAGCTCTTTCCACAGTCTGTAATTCATGCTTTGCTTTTTCATTACTTGTCTCTACCGCTAGAACACCAGCTCTAGGAAGGCGGCATGCATCTGTTTTGCTCCTCTTTGGGTCTCTGGTGTCTAGCATGCTGGCCACCTCTAAGAATCGTAACCATGTCACCTCCTGAAGATCTCATTTTTGGGTACCTCTGGCCTTTGGATGTTATTCCTCATGTTAAGCTACAATCTAATACTTTGTAAGATCAACCTAATTCTAATTTTTTCTTTGTGTATGTGTGTGTGTGGTGCTGGGGATTGAACCCAGGGGCATTCTACCTCCAAGCTATACCCCCAGCTCTATTCTATTTTTTATTTTGAAACGGTGTCTCACTAAATTGCTGAGGGCTTCACAAGTTGCTGAGGCTGGCGGCAAACCTGCAATCCTCCTATCTCCCAAGTACCGGGATTACAGGAGTGCACCACTTCCCCTGGCTCTAATTTTCATCTTAATTCTATCATTAGGCCTAGAGAGACAAGATCTTCCTTATACTTGACAATTGTCTCTAAATGCCTGAGAAGTTTCCAGATTCTTTCTGAATCTTCTCAAGGCTTGACACACTCACAACTATCACAGGATAAAGCTCCTGGTCTTGCTCAATGAATCAGTTAGAGAAGCAAAACAATGTGTGAAAACATAACTGGGGAGTTTTTGATGGAGGTGCTCCTCTTAAGAATACTCTGTCTTTAGAGAAAACAACATCAGGGCCTGAGCCATGTGTTTGGCAAGAGTGGAATGCAGCGATTCCTCCCAGCCTCCTCAGTGATGAGGTTAGGTCACTGAGACTTTGGTGGGGGTGGGCAGGGTGCTTATGGTAACAGTCAGATCAGGGTGGACTGCTGTCGTGAGTGGCAACAGAGAACATGCTGGATGTGGGCACTGAGGCAGGTGCAGATACACATACACGAGGTCCAAGCCATTGAAGGCCTAGGGTCAGACTTGTGGCTGCTGTACCCTCTATGACGTAAGGAGCAGGGCACATGTCTTCACTGGTAAAGAAATCCTCTGGACCAAAAATGTCTTTTCAGAACAGAATGGGAGTGACGTAACGAGCAGGGCACATGTCTTCACTGGTAAAGAAATTCTCTGGACCAAAAATGTCTTTTCAGAACAGAATGGGAGAGGCCCCTATGGTGCTAGCTGGTGGGGAAAAGTTAGTGCATCAACTGGTTACTGGGAGAATCAAACCTTCCCCATATCTAACATAGTATTTTAGTTCTGAGTCTCCATGTGGCTGTTCAATTTGGGGGATGTCAGCTGGTTGGGTAAAAAGTTATTAAATGGGAATAGACAGAGATGGAGGAATTTTCACTCCTTGAAAAAATGCACCAAAACAGGAGAAATAAAAAACCTTTACCTTCTAAAATATGCATCCTGACAAGTTCAGAACGATCTGGTCGACTCCGAATCTTGTGTTTCAAGAAGTTTTCAGTCTTTGGGGGAAAAAAGTAAAGAAAGTCTTATTATAAATTATTTATGATTTATTGTAATTTTAAATTTTTCTTCAAGATACTCCATTTAAATAAACAGTATGCTCTCTTTGTCATGTCTTTGAGAGGAAGACAAGAAATTATTACTTGGAGAAACTATTACTCAATAGCCTTCAATTTTTTAAATTGCATCCTTCAAATTCTTACAGGGACTTGAAATGTATGTTGGCATAAAGTAAGCACTTTATAAACTTTTATTTTAAAACTTGGCAAAGTCAAAAGCTCATGGTTTTGAAGATAATTTTTGAAAAAACAGGGCTTAATCATTTAAATAGTTAAAATAGACAAAAGTTATACATCAGGTCAAGTAGAAACCCATTAGGATAACAAATTTCTTAAAAATACTAATGTTTTTTCTTTGATGAGTTCGTATCCTTGATTATATTTTCTTCATTAGAACTGTACTCAACTCTTACACAATAGGGCTCTACCATGGGCTTTATATTTTATAAGACTCCAGGAAATTATTACTGTATTCTGGGGAAATTCTTAAGGATTTTTTGGGAAATGATTATTTTCCTACTGTATGATAGAAGTTATCCCCCTTTCCCAGCAAAAAGAATGGATGTGCATAATGGCGCTTTCAGAGAAAGATGATAAACACCAACGTGAGGGCACTGTGTGGGAGTCTACCAATGAAGAAGCAGAGCCCAGCGCGGCAGTGCGCCCTGACTTAGCTGAACGGCGCGTCACACAGACCCAGCAGGGAAGTGACCCGAGGATCTGGTGTCAGCCACCACGTGGCTGTCCTTGTACAGGGGAACGGATGGAAGAATTACTTTCTACTATGTTTCCAAAAACTGCTGTTAGGCCCCGAAAGTAAGGAAGTGAAGAAGGAGGATTTGTCTTTTACGCACCAAATTAGTTACTGGTATTAAAAGAATAAAATTTAAATGTCTTGTACTTCCTACAATTCTCCAAGATCAGACTCCCCCAGAATACACACTGTTTACGCCAGGTACCTTAAAGACATGATACTATCTCTATTGACATCTGGGAGTAAGACTGCTACTTGTCCACAGGTATTTTTGAATAAAGTAGAGAGGGAGAACATTTTAAAAGTGGGATTCTTACTCTGGCTCGTTCCAAGCTTTTTATCTGTTCATGGAATGCTGCTGGGCTCTTCAAAGCTGTGAGGGGAAAATAAATAGTATAAACAGGAGTTCACACTTCAGTCCAATGTTGATAATCCAGATAGTGCTTATCTGTACTTTCATTTATTTACTAGTTCCTTTAGGAGATCTGCAAAATTTGGAACCTTAAGCGTTACAGAATTAAAATTATGTATTTCACAAGTAAAACAAGTGAACATTTAAAATAGAGTTGAATGGATAACGACCATGCAAATATCACGTCAGACTATTTCCAACCACTGCTGGGGCAAATTTCCATCACAGTTCCTCGACAGTTCTGTGCTTTTAATGGCCATATATACTAGTGGAAAAAGCCCCATGTCCTCAGAAGTAATTTGAGCTTGAATATGAGGACACACAGAACCCCATGTCCAACAGATTTCAGGTACCATTTATTCAGAACCCACATTGGGCTTAACTCTTTGGCCAATCAGTTACATTTCTGCTGGTCTTCATAGCAACGTTGTGAGAGAAGTATTAGCCCCGGTATAGATGAAAGGTTCAAAGAGGTTAACTGAATTCTGGAGGTCATATAGCTAGATGGTCATCAAAGTAGGATTTAAATCTAGGAATTTGCATTTGTAAGATCCATGTTCTTTCTACCATACCACAATGCAACTCACTCTAAAGACAGTGACTCTTTACTAGTCTAACTGCCAATATATTAAATATTCTAGAATCTCAGTGTGAAGGTAAGCAGTGTTTAACAAAACATCACTTACTATAGGTTTTCTATCAATTATCTTTGCAAAATCTTTTTTGTATATGTCCACCAGTGCCTGACAACATCCTGTACATGTAACCATGGCAGTCAGGTGAGTGGATGGGATACAGGGCTAGGATTCCTTGGGCTGTCGAGACTTGACCAACTGGCTCATAATAAGCATTACTGGCAGCCCTAGTCCTTGAAGTACTGCAGAGACTCCCAGGAGCCCAGCACAGGCAGATTTGGCCAGGGACCAGTTCCTAGAAGCAGACTAAAGCGGGCCTACCAGTGGTATCTTAAATATCATAATTGGATCCTGTTTGATGGATTGGTTCATAGAGAGGAATGTGGTGGTGGAGAAATCTGGCAGATTATCAAAGCCATTTCTGACTATCACAACACTAGATTTAAAATATTAAGATAATTAATAGTAGCCCAGAAAAAAATTCACTGGGAAAAATGCAGAGAAAAATAATTCCTTATCATAAATCAATAAATGATTTATGAGCTAGCAATTATTTAGAAGGCCAGGAAGCATAAATTTGTAATATCTTTCTATTGTTTTAAAAATGAATACGTTAACTCTTGGAAAAGTTAATTTTTAGGGAAAATCCTGATAATTATCCAGGCAATATAAAACAACCACTCTTCCCCTCTAAAATATAAAATCTCCTCCAAAGTTGGTGATTAAAAATAAAAACAATTAGCCAGGCATGGTGGCACACACCTGTAATCCCAGTACTTAGGAAGCTAAGACAAGAGGATCGCAGGTCTGAGGACAGCCTCAGCAATGTAGTGAGACCCTCAGCAACTTAGTGAGACCCTTTTTCAAACAAAATATAAAACTGGGGTGTGGCTCAGAGGTAGAATACCCCTGGGTTCAATTCCCAGTATCACAAAAACAAAACAAAACAAAACAAAACAAAACAAAACAAAAAACAAAATTCAAGTCCATGCCTTAAACTGCAGCTGGTTTTAAAATGTACTCTACATGGTTCTCTTAGGGCGGCCATGCTGACGCCTGGCTTTCCTGATCAGTTCTCTGGTAAGTGTACGCTGGGTCAAGGGACACAGTGGAAGGGAGGGCGGGACCCGGGTCCTCCCTGGACATGCCCGTCTTGCTACAGTGCACTGAAGGGGGCGCGCGGTCTTACGTGGCATGATGCCCTGGTCCACTAGTTGCTCTCTTGTCCTCCTTTGCTGCAGCCTCAGTTGGAGCACTGTGGAGAGGAAAGAAACACCACTGGAGTTTACCAGCAAGCACAGGGCCCGACTCATGCCGTCCCACAGGGTACAGTGGAGCTCACTAAGCATCACGTCAGCATCGGACGAGAAGGACATTACCTGGCACCTCCAACTGCACAAAGAAAATTATTTTGTGATTCTGCTTTTTGTGTGAACTCTGACGTTTCCTCAGAATGTGTTTTCTTTAGTTAATAATCTTAATTTGATGACTAAAGCTAAGTATTTCCTATTTAAATACATTCACATGGTACCCAGCAAGTAAACATAAATAGTTGGTTTAAACATTAAGACTTGTAGCCGGGCATGGTGGCTCACGCTTGTAATCCCAGTACTTGGGAGACTGAGACCGGAGGATCCGGGTTCGCCGCCAGCCTCAGCTACTTAGTGAGGCCCTCTGCAACTTCGTGAGACCTGGTTTCAAAAATAAAGTATAAAAAATAGGGCCGGGGGTGTAGCGCAGAGGTAGAACGCCCCTGGGTTCAATCCCTAGTACCGCAAAAAAAAAAAAAAAAAAAAAAATTAGACCTATGAAGTATTACTAATGACCCAAAGGGAAATTTCTAAACTGAGAATTTAAGTTTCATAATCTTGGCACAAACGCAATATCATATCTCATTCTACAAGTTCTAAGAAATCCACAGATCAATTGACATCTTATTGTAATAAAAGAATAAATTATCAGAACTGGTAGAGAACAAGGTATACATCATGAAATGTGGATATCCAGTTTTTCAGATTTAATAAAAAATTAACTTTTTCCTAGATTTCTCAAGAAGATTCCCTTTATAACATCTATATATTTTTATCAAAAGAGGAATTCATGAAGTGACTTAAAAAATACTTTCCTTGGTTAATCTTACATTCAATTTTAGCTTCCATTTTGGTTTTTGTTTCAGACTATGGATGAAAACCAAGGTTAGGATGATTAAGGGCCAGCTAAGAGTTGTCAATATGCTAAAAAACTCCCAAATAAAAACCTTATGTGTTTCTTAAATGGAGTGTGTTCCAGCAAGGGGGACTGGAGCAAGAGGCTGGCCTGGAGGTCATGCATGTGGCCTCTCTGGCTTACGCAAGCCCTGTGGATGCAGGGACCGTGGCCCTAGGGGTCCTGCATGGCCCTGTGCTGAATGGAGAGAAGAAACGAGTCGTAGATACACTTCAAAAAGAGCTTAAACTGTAAATGGCTTTAAAAAGTACTTCTTATCTTTGTTAGATATGAATGTTAACCCATTGAATCCAGAAGTGTGGTTTTTGGTGTTTGTTTGGGGGCCATAGGATCACAAAGCCTCACTGATACCTCATTTAGAACTGAAGCAACTGAGGGAAGATTCTGTTACACAAAACAAAAGAAAAATTAAACAAACGTAAAAAGAATATATGCACATTTCTGACATTAAACTGTTATGTGATGCTCTCAATCAGTGTGTGTTAACACAAAGATGTTTTCCCTGATACTGTTTATTGAGAATAGTATGTTCCCACTGTACTTTACTAGGAACAAAAATAACTAAGGAGCAGACCTGTGGATCTGATAGCACCAATGCCTGAATTCTCTAATATTCTTCTCTGAATGCTAAAGTTAATGCTCAACAAACATTTAGGACGGTCAAATGTGAGAGGCAGCATCCCAAGGAAAGGCACACGGAGAGGAGGAGGAGGTTAGGACCATGCTCCAGCTCTGAGCTGGCACTATGGAGTCAGCGCCTGTGGGAGAAGCTCCAGCAGTAGCATTTGCTTTTGCACAAGGGGATCCTCAAAAGCTTCAAAAAGAAAAGATGATGACACATCAACAGCTCCAAACAAAAACAAACCCCAAAAGCACTCGATGTACTTGCCAGATAAATATATCAAGCACACTACACTTTTTGGGTGAATGACATCTTTGAATGGTGTATACACTTGCAACAACTTGATTTGCAAACCAATACTGATGACAACAGCTTGCTAGTCTTGTAACTAACAGGAGCCCTCCCGCATTAGGAGAACACCCTCCTTCCAGCGATGTCACCAGTGACTAGAAATCACATGTCCACACTGCTATGCAAAGTACCTACTACTGAGGGTGGTACACAAAATGGATGCACATCACTTTGACCTGTTTCTAATCCCAACACACTTGACCCCAGATGTATGGGCTTTTCCTCATATCAACCAATTCTCCACCTCTCAATTCTCCAACTCTCAGGACACCAATTGGGTGTCTAATCACTCAGTTCAATTCTTTTGGTACTGGGGATTGAACCCAGGGGCATTCTACCTCCGAGTTCCACCCCCTAGTCCTCTTATTTATTCTTTATTTTGAAACAGGGTCTCAGTAAGTTGCAGAGGGCCTCACTAAGTAGCTGAGTCTTGCAGCAAACCTGGATCCTCCGATCTCAGCCTCCCAAGAACTGGGATTACAAGCGTGCGCCACCATGCCTGGCTCAGTTCAATTCTAACACTATATACATGGAGTTAGGGTCAGACTCACAAGACTGCCTTCATTTCAGATGCCAGTCGTTGGTCTAGGGCACTCACACTACAAATTTAGGCTGTTCCTACAATACCTTCCTCAGGTTCAGAATTTGCTAGAATGGTTCACAGTATTGCTATCTCTGGTTTATTATGAAGGATACAATTCAGAACATCCACATGAAGAGATGCACAGGGCGAGGAAAGGGGAAGGGGCACGGAGTACCATGCCCTCTCCAGGCACACAGCTCTTCCTATGACATGCCCGGGTCCTTCCTGTGACTAAGCCTCCACCCTGAAGACACCCAGGGGCCTCCAGCTACGTCATCTTGTTAGATATCAAGATCTAACATATCACTCTTATCCTGGAGATGCTGAGGATCTCAGAAAGAATCTTTTATGTCAGGAACTGAGTACTAAGACCAAACATTATGACAAAAGATGCTCCCACCATTCCTGTTATTCAAGAACCCATCAGAGCTTTAGGAGCTCTGTGCCAGGAACCAGACCAAATGTACATTTCTTCTTATATCACAGTATCATAGACACCCATTACCAGTTATTTAAATAAAAACCAAACACAAACCATTTACATTTTCCATCCAATTTTCTATATGGCCAAACAAGCCAAGAAGAACCCCTGCTAGGTTACATCGCTTGATGGCAGCAGAACAAGCTTCCCACGTCTGCAACTTTCCCAAGATGCGAGGACATCACACTGCAAGTACCACTCAAGCAGCGGCGGCTACGGCCTCCCCCGGCATGCTGATGTCTCCTGCATGCCTGTAAGGCATCCACGGAGGTGACTGTATGACTAGTCCAAATCCGAGGTGTCTGCAGGTGCTGTGTGGAGTGCAGACTGTGGGAAAGAGCAGCAGTGGTAGCGGTGACTGGAAGAGTTGTTTTTAACTAAAGACATGAGAAAGAGCATGAAGGGGAGAATGAGGGAGGTGGATTTGCAAGAGAGTGGTGAGGTTTTTACATCTGTTGATTACCCACCTTTTAATTTTTCACCTGTTCTAAGAGGTGGAGAATACTGGACTCATTACATTGAACATAAGGCTCAGTGTCCTATTAAGAGATTCAGGCCGGGCGTAGTGGCGCACGCTTGTAATCCCAGTACTCTGGGAGGCGGAGACCAGAGGATCCGGGTTCGCGGCCAACCTCACCTCTCTCTCTCTCTCTCTCCCTGTCTCTCTCTCTCTCTCTCTCTCTCTCTCTCTCTCTCTCTACTTAGTGAGGCCCTCCGCAACTTCGTGAGACCCAGTTTCAAAATAAAGTATAAAAAATAGGGCCGGGGGTGTAGCGCGGAGGTAGAA